>SSNR01000142.1:62317-144805 GCA_006937965.1 Callopanchax toddi | reverse complement strand
GGGGGGGGGGGGGGGGGGGGGGGGGGGGGGGGGGGGGGGGACCTACCTAAAAACATGCAGCAATCACAGAATATTCTAAAGCAGCTGCAGAATTCAGAAATGTGAAGAAGGATCTGAATGAGGAAGTCAAACTGGAAATAAGGACCTCCAAAATACAGTTACAGGAGCGCCTGACTGTTTCACAAGTGAGAGGCTGTGTGTGCATCATGCAAACACACACACACACACACACACACACGTTACTAAAAAGTAAAACACACCCTCGAGGGCTTTGCTTCAAACCCAGTAAAGCCCCAAAGTGTGTTAGAAACCAAAATTAAGAGGCTGGCATGTTGACAACGCTTTGCATCTGTAAAAAGTGACAAATCCTTGACAAGTTACAAGACTTTTTACACCATGTAATAAATACTAAGGAGAAACTTGTCTGACATTATTAGAAAATTGCAACTTTGGTTGACATGATAACATTGAATTGTAAAAGGATAAGAATGTGTTGAAGATCTGAGCAGAGCAAAGAGATCGTAGAATTGTCATATTTGATCTGTCAGAAAGACTTGGAACAATTTAGGGACTCGTTTCTGCCCGGACAGTTTTAGATGTGACACACTAGCCTGATCACTTGCTGCCTGATCACAGAGTGCCTTTTCTCTAAAGGTGTATTTAGTTGATGATTATCTCTAGTTTAGCATACATGACTTCACTTTGAGTTATTGACAGTTGAGGTGATGCGTTAGCATTACTAAAGCGGCTAATGCCGGGCCAGCTAATATGCCGTCACCTCGTGTTAAAGCAGATATGTGGAGTATTTTTCTATGTATCAAAGTTTTCTAAATGCTTACAGGCCGAAGTAATGCGCAGTGTGCACGCGCGTGTCGAGGTGTTTTGGGAGGAGCCGCTGTACATTGGATTCAGAAACTGCTCTCTTGCTGAAATAATCCACATACGGCTTTTAAATAGAGAAATAACGTGGTTGCATTGTTCAGCAACTTAAAAAATCTTAAATAAAATCAACAATAAGGCAATAAAACTGTAATCGGGATTTCTCAGATATATTTTTGGCCAACTACAGTAAAACTGCGTGGGTTGTCGTCCATATTTCTCAAAGTAAACGATGAATTTAAGTTTCAATACGCTGTAAAATAGAGATGCACCAACAATAACTGGCAGGTGATCAGAATCAGACAATTTCTAGTATGATCAGTTGATCTGAACCAAGTGCTAATTCAAAATAGCAAAAACAGATCTTCCAAGTGGACATTTTTACTTCCAGAATCATAATTTTCTATGTTAGAAATTAATGAAACATTTAGATGCACCAGAAAAGTGTCTGAAAATTGATATCTACTAGTATTTATTATTTTTGGCTCAATCAGTGATCAGCCACATTTGAAGTCAAAAATCGTGTTTTTCTTTTCTTTTCTTTTAAGGAGGCGTGTCTGTGAACAAACAGCTGCTAAGTGGTAATATAGAATCCATCCAGTTTCCCAGTCCGTAAACCAACCATCACTGGCAATAACAGATTTTCAGCATCCAGAAATATAATTTTCAAGTTAATTTGACATTTTTAAAAAGAAAAGCCATACACTCTATTAATTATAGTTCTACGAGATAAATCAAAATCTGTATCATCAGGTTAGAGCTGTAAAAACAAAAGGAAATCAGTATCAGCTCTCAAAACCTGATCAGCGCATCCCTAGTGAAACCCCATAATTAGCTCTCCGTCTTCATGTTAGACTGCACCTGGATCAGCGCTTAACCTACGACCTTGCACTTAATTCATGTATGACAGCAGCTCTGTAAATATGGGTCAAGCCACCAATAAGACTATTAGCCTGACATCATAAGAAAGAGCTACAGCTCCTCTACTCCTACAGATGAGTCCTATCACAGACCAATAGTCACAGAAAGAAACATGTTTGTTCCTCTGTGTGCCACAGGGTGGATGAGGTATCTGGCCTCTGCTGACCTTGCTGCATTGCCCTCATGAACATACACTAAAACACTTAATGCACGTTCCATTTCCCCTCAAATCCAACTATTTGACAGCTTTGTGTTGCAGCCACAGCATGCATTGCATACAAACTGACCCTCTATGGTTGCAGTGGCAGTGATTAGTTAGATTATTGATGTTTTTTGCGTGTCTGCACTGATCTAATGGGCAACAGCTGAAGCCATGCACTGGTCAAAAGGCAGCAGAAGCCCCAGACCCATAATGAGGATAATACAGAACGTGATCAGGCATGTAGGAGGTTGGAAATGCTCCTGGGTGAAGACTGTTTGGGAGAACTGCTGATAGTTGAGTGAAAATCTAAGGGGTTTGCTTTTTATAGGTTCCGTGTTATTATCCAGGTCACAGTGAATTTCTCAGAAGGTCATTTTAATTAAGATCACAAAGCAGCAACAAGCACATCCAGTGAGGTGATAAAGTCTGTAGTGTGTTTGCAGTTTCCTAGAGTAAACACACCAACTGGATCCGACTTAAAACCAGAGCAAAAAACACGAGTCATGCCCCCTAATGAACCCCTTCCTCCCCCCGTACCCCCTGTACTTACCTCGGCACGCAGCTTGGCGAGGATCGGTCCACCTCCCAGGTGGCGTACAGGTTCATGTGGACGGGCCGGTTGGAGGTGATGCTCACCGGCTTGGAGGGCTGCATGTGCGGCGAAGGGACGCCCCCAGTCCGCGGGAGCCCTCCTCGCTCCGACATCCTGGAGGCTGAAAAAGGGGGGGCTTTCAGACGGAGCTAAGAGGTGAGTTTAGGGGGGAGGACTACCCGAGGCAGCCCGCAGTCTCCGTCAGCGTGTCGTCCTTTATTTCGCCTCGTTTCTTCTGCTTTTCTTGTTGTTTTCTTCTCAGGCTCGGAACGTAAAGTTGATCCGTTCGGCGCTAATCAACAGAGAAGAGTGAAAACATTCCCGGCGGGGGGTTGAACCGAAAAACAGACGGCTAATTCCCGTGTGTGTGTCCCGTGTCGGCTCGGTGTGTGTGCTGCTGGTTGGTGGTGTTTATCGGTGCAGGAAGCGGAAATTAGTGTCGGTGAAGTCGCACAGTGAGCAGAAACCAGAGGAACAACGCCTCTTCAGCCGGAGAACGCAAAGAGAGCGAGTCCTGGGAGTTTCGGCTCTATTCCGGGAGTCGAAACAATCGGCTCAGTTCACAAAAAGAACTGACTCGATCTCTATCGGTTCCCTAACAGCTCTTCACCCAGCACTGCTACTTCTAATATAAGCCCAGTTTTGATTCAGACATATACAAAATACATTGCTGTCTAAAACGATTATATTAGGTTTAGTATCAAAAATTACCATGTATCCATTGTGTAAAAGAAAACTATAAAACCTGGGTCCCATAACATCAGCGCTGTGCCGTAGCGCCCGAGCTGTGATTTTGAATAGAAACCATTGTAATCAGATAAAGTAGTCCCCCGAGGACCGCCACGTCACATCCCAGATGTGCTGGTCCACGCCACGGCGCTAAAGATATGCAACAATTCTATTTCTGAGCCAAAATAGCTTCATCCTATTCCATTGTGAACAATTTATGAACTAATTATGAGATACTTTGATATATTTTGAATTATTAATTTAATATCAGTAACTTCTATATTGTTTCCATTTAATTTAATTTTATTTGTATTTGTTTTTAGGGGGTACGTCAATGTACTATTTAATCTAGTTCAAAATAAATAAATAAACAATATGGTTGAAATACTTCTGATGCATTGTGGGTAGTATATGCTGTGGATTAAGTGTGTGTTCATGCTGGTTTATTTTTTTAAATAAACATATGTAAAATTATTGTATTAAATTATTATTACTAAACTTAATGATTTTATTACAATAATTTTATATCATGTTTGATATAGAAAAAAAGATCAAAGCACATTCCATTTTTTGCTACACACATTGCATCTCTGCCATATTAGCAGTGGTACAAAGTTTTGTTCATTAGGATTGTTTGATAATTGTAGTAAAATTATTATAATGTGGTTGATATTGATATGGTACGAGAAGTTATAAATCATTAAATCTATAAAAGATCAAAATTTATCTGCGCAAAAACCTTTTTACCTCTAAGGACAATGAATCTTTAAGGTAACAAAAATCTCTTCAAATAATAATTTATCCTTTATTAAAACCTATAGGAAAATATTTTTTTCTGCTTGACCCATCCTCAACACCACTTCACCAACAGGTGAAGCCCCGCCTTTTATTATGAACACTACTGACATCCCAGTCAATTAAAAACTTTAAACACTGTTAAAGCATGCAGATAACATTTTATCACAGGTATAAAATGCACACACAATAATAATAATATTAACTTTAAAAATTGCTCTCAGATGTGTAGCAGCTCTCATTTTTAATTTAAAGAAGCTAGCACGTAAATCTGGCTCGGTTACTAACGGCACATCACTACAGAGCACGAGACACACAGGAAGTGACCAATAGCACGCTGCTTCTGTGTTGTGTTTTTTTAAACCCGCCTTTCTTTATGTTTCACATTATCTGTCTTTATATATAAACTGATTTTTTTTAGGGATTTTTATTTTTTTTGTATTCATTTTTAAATTGGAGACATTTTGTTTTTAGGATCTTTATTTTTGTTACAGCTGTCAGTTCACAGGTAATATGTCTGATACACTGAAAATAGGACGTGTTATCATTGAAAAGGGAGAAATTGCATAAAATTATCATTTATTTTACAAACCAGTTAAACGGTCTCTAAAAATACTATAAAGATTTAACACACAAATGAAACAGAATAAACCTTCCTCTGTGTATTTTAGATAGATGGTGTTATATATGACTAATTAATAGATGAGTGTCCCCTTCAATCAGTTGACCTAATTACTTTGAGGAAGTATGTCACTATAAAAATATTTTAAAGTACATTCGGAACATTTTCTGGGGGAAATTCTTGTATTTTATGCTCATATTGCATACTGCTTTGGGCCTCTGGTGCTGCTGTAAAGATTTCCATTAGTCACACAAAGATGCAAAACCGGTTGGCTGCAGGTAAATTGTCCTGGCATTTTTGCTCAGACATCAGCTTTAAAAGTGAAGCCTCTCTTGTTTGACGCACAAGACATATTTGACTTATTTTATGAAAATATGTGTTAACAGAGCAAAGCTCCCCCTCTCTCTGAGGCTCTCTTCCTTCCCAGCCTTGGCTGTCTGTCACTGCTGCATGAAACCAGGTGCAGCGTTTGCACCCTCAGGTGACAAAGGCAGGGCTCAGATTACAATCACAGAATGTGATTATGAATCAGAAGGTGACCTAATGGCAGCGTTGCAGGCGCCCCACTTGGCTGGCTGCCATCAGCGAGGCAGATTATCACAGCGGCGGTGTGATCTGAGCTTACAACAACCTGATGTGTGTGTTCATGACAGCTAGGGGATGAGCTCAGAGCTAAATGATCATTTCTACAGATTGTGTTGCATTCATATCATAGGAAATTGCAACATTAATTTAAAAAAATGTTAAAGATGTTTGAGTGTTGATCTATTAGGCATGACATAGTGAGGTTTAATGTGCAGCTTGAGTTTTAGATAACCAGCTGAATGTGTTTAACACGTTTCTCCCCCCTCCTCCCTCTATCTGTGCTCTCTTTAACACTCTTTTCTCACTCCCAGCAGTTCCTGCCATTGATAAACCGATTAGAATCAAGCAGATTAAAGCCTGGTCATGGGATAATCCTAAATTACATTATACACAGCGGCCCAAATCTGCAAAGTCATCAAGTGAAACTACACAGATAGCCAATTAATACATTATCTTTTCTTACACAACCAGGGGCTCCTATAGCAGGATTTTTAAAGGGGTCGGCCAGATAAGGGCCACTGGCAATCTCAGGGTGGTGCACCCAAAAATTTGACTTAGTATATTTGTCATCTATATTAGTTAGTGTTTTAATAGTAATACTATAAGTTTTACCACCACTAAACAACTAAACGTTACCATCTAACATAAACTGGTCCCTTAAAATGTGATATCTCTGGAAGTTTTAGGCCTTACATGATTGGATTACATCTACTATACAAATGCTGTCAAGACAATACTCAATTCACACAGTCTTAAAAAAATACTTCAACATGAGAGTTAGGGAATCAACTTTGGTTTCTTATTTTACAAAAGAGCTTTATGCTTTGAAGACACACTATGCAGTTTTAGCTTGTTTTTAGCACCCCCTAATGTCCATTTTAACTCACTGTCGTAAAAACGTTAGCATTGTCTTTGCTCAGAAACACCTAAATCTAACTTGAAATGTCTCCTCAGCCTTCATTGGTTTCTACTGGAGCGGTTCATCACTCATTCAAAGAAATCAGCTGTTCAAGCAGGGAGAGATAAAAAAATGCAGGAATCAGGAGCTAAAACACTCCAGCATTAGCCTAACCCTCGTGAGATACGTGACTTTGTGAGATTTCAGGGCACCGGACCAGAGACTCAGAAGTTGTAAACATGGTATTCTGAATACAAGGAGCAAACAGGGCTGAGTGAGTTTTCATTAACCCTGTAAAGGTCATATTAGCACAGACTGGCTCAAGGAAAAGATTTAAAAATATGAAAAAGTTACATAGTGTGCCTTTAATGGACGAAAATTGCACAAATATATAAATGTTACAACTCAATACTGCAAATCTTTTGAAGGGGGCCATTGCATCCTTAGACCCTATTTAGGGGCACCACTGTATGCAACACAATGAATACTTTATGTATTAGTTTGCTATGTAATATAAAAGATTTCTGTAAAAAAAAAAAAAAAAGATGGCTTTTTAAACACCAGATTGTTAAATTTAGAGCAGACACACAAACATTAAGTGATCAATGTCAGGCTAATATATTCTTCTTAGCAGTGATGATATCATCCTGTTATTGTTTAGGCAGCTGAAGCACATATGGTGTCCTTTAAAAGCAGTGAACAGACTGTTGCTGTGTGCACAGGTTTGTGTACCAGTGACAGAGTCAGCATGTAGCTGCTGCAGCAGCAGGTAAGTAGGTCACTGTGCTTCCCAGACACGTGACCAGCAAGTTCAGTGTCCTCTGCTGCCATCTAGTGGAAGCAGCACTAATTGCAGCTAGATTGTCTAAATTCAAGTAGCCTCAAACCTAGTTTGTGTCAAAATATTTCTGAAAATGATTTTAATAATATGGGGTTTGATAACATTTTACTAGGAAAAGTTTTAAAATCAACTTGACCCAAGTTGACAAATTTAGAGTAATTTGATTTTTTGACTGTTTCTTGGCTGTCAAAGATTTTTAGAGAATTGCATATTAAATTAAAACACTGTTGTTGTTGCCATGTTTCTTCCTGATCTAGCATTTTTATAACACTAACCTTCCTAATAACTTAACCCCCAAAGAGTGACAACGTAACAGCTGTAGAGGTTTTTAATAATCGCATCATTTATTTACAAAAACAGAAGAAAAAAAAAACATGGTGGAAAAATAGCCAAGACCGAAAAAGTACAGTTAGACGAGGAAATACCAATTCTGACATGACACCAGTTACATGTGATGCATCCTGACAACATTGTTAATATTTATAGTTTTAAAAAGGAACAAAACTTGTTTGAACTGGGACTGATCTACCAGATGATCGGCATCGTCTGAAACAGAAATCTGAGTGCGTCTTTCTTTCCCACTTCCTGTTTTGGACAGCTCTGTCGTCGTGCCTCGTCTTCTCTAGAACTTGAACTCTTTGTATTTCTTGGCGCTGCCTCTCGTGTCCTGAGGCTGGGCCTTCCTCTTCTTTTGCTGTTTGGAAACAAAGAGAAGTAGAAGTGAAAACTGTTAATATTTTCCCTGAGCTTAGAGCAGAACTGCCACAAGTTTTGAATTAAACTCTGTTATCATTGGTTTCATTTCTAAAATAAATGAGCAAACAGAAATAAACACTCAGGAGTTCTAGAATAGTGCAACGTGGGGTGGCAGTTTGTTGCAGCAGATCCGTTACGCTGTGATTTTTGTTTTGGGAATTTTTTCCTCTTTCCTTTTTTGGATTGGAGACATTGCTTTTTGAGTGCTCTTGTTATGGTTTGAATGCTGTGCTGCTTGGAAGATTTTTTTGCTGCAACTTTTCTACTTTTTTGGCCACTTATGGTGCATAGTCATAGCAAAAAGAAACACATTTACTTGAGGGAGCTGCTAATTGACATCTTAAAAGTTACAAAATTGCTCAAATCTGTGACCAAAAATCCTAAATGAGTTAAAGGAGAGGTGGATGTAGAGCAGGAGCAAAGCAGAGAGAGAGGAGGAAGATTAAACCATCACTTCCAAACACCATAACAGGAAAAGGCAGATTTCTCATAATGAAGATGGACGAGCTTGAAGCTCTGATGAGGAACCAGCTAGACAGTAAAGGAGGTGGATTATCATCATCAATAATAATAATAATCCTTTACTAGGCAAATGGTTTCTCTGTGTTTGACCTATGCTCTTTTCTTTTTGAGGAGCAGTGGGTTGCCATTCTGGATGACACCTGGGGTTAAGCATCTTGCTCAAGAATATTCCAACACGTGGTGTGTGGGAACCAGAATCTGATCAGTAAATGACTTTTCTTACCCACTAAGCCTTGTCAACAACAAATGATGTAATCCAGGACATGCTACTGTGAAACTGTCTGTGTATGTTCTTTATGCTGAGGGTTTTTGTATCTGTGTCAGCCATGTCTGGGAGGCATGGCGGAGGCTACTTTTTTCTTCCTCATTGTTAGCCATTTTCCCTTTCTGTAAACAGTTGCGCTGGAATTTGCGCATGACTACAGTCGATCTGTTTCTGTTTGTATATGTGTTGTATGTCTGATCTTGGGAGAGATTGTACTGAATTATGAATTTCATTGTATCAACACGCTGGTTCAATGACCATAAAGTTGACTGATTGAAACATCTTCTCTGCAGCCCAGATTTTAAACTGAGTTGGACTACTTGGCTTTTTATAACAAACCTAATTTAAATAAAACTCACTTGCATTTACTGAATTGTCAAGAAGTTGAACTGGGGCCTGAAATTAATTGTATTTATTGCATTGTACAGTATTTTGAGATGTCTTGTGTTGTGAACCGGTGCTTTACAAATAAACTGAATTGAATTTGATGGTGATGAAATCCTTCAGATACCTTCTGTTTGGCAGCGTGCTCAGCCACCATGTCGCTGAAGTCCTCCTTCTCCACCTGGGCCTGCTGCTCTCTGACGTGCTCCTCGTACTTCTGCGTCATGGCCATCGGGTCGAGCTCCAGCTCCTCGGGGGCCAGGGCCACCTCCACGCCCTGGGGCTCCTGTCCTCCACCTGCCTTACGACTTACCATGGCCTGGAAGCAGAGCAGATGAATGGAAAGTGAGAAAAGAAAAAGAAAGGAGGATAGAATATATATATATTTTTTATTTGCTGTCGTCTTACCCCTGACATGTCGTAGATGTGTGTCGAGGCCATCATGGCAGCTCCCACGGGGCCAGTTCGCCTCTCTGGCAGAACAGTGAAAAGCTGAGGCGTCTCATTCCTACAAAAACAGTCAAAAAGAAATAGTTGTTGCTCATCCTGAAACTTACTTATAGTTTTGGAAAAGTAAACCCTTTATATAACTGGTTACTCACGAAAAAGAGCTGGTTACTAAATGTTTTTGACCATCAAATGATCAAAATTACTTGTGGAAAACCGTTAAGTCTAAAAATATAAAGAGTTACTTGATATAAAGGCAGATTTAAAGTTATGAATATTTGGCTCAGCTATGGCAATAACTACATTAAATAATGAAAACCTAAATATTTATCGATAGTAAGACTATTTCTATTTTCTTTTATTGTTTAAATGGAGGACAAGACTCCAAGACACAATTTCTCATGGTTCTAAAAAACGAAAACATAAATATTGTGTTACTTCCCCCCCCCCCAAATCTCGCTACTAAAACTGTCTATGAATAAATGAGTATTAAATATAAATCAAAGGGAGTTACGGCAGCAGAAGAGCTGTGACTCACCCATCCATGGCCTCCTCGATCTTCTTCTTCCTCAGCTCAATCAGCTCGGGAGTCTCCGTGCCGATTGGTACCGACGAGAAGCCTCCTGGTGTGATCAGCCCACTGAGGAACAAAACAAAACATTTTTACTGTGTATCCATTTAACAGAGGGTGGATTTTAGTGCCTGGATTGAGAACAAGAGATGAAAAAGATCCAGGGAACACAAAAAGTCAAACAAAAAATAAAGAAACCGAGCCCTGAGGTCGAACGCTGCATAGGAAGATAATCGCAACTTAAACACCTCATTAACCAAACCAATTTACCCAGTTAACCACCAATCAGACAGTCACAGGTCAGTGGACTTCTTAATAACATGGTAAATTACTCTAATGGTTTGTAAGGAAAACACTCAGCGATGATATTAAAGGGCAAACTGGTTTCTAATTTCACAGCTCTATGAAAATAATCCCCTAACCTTTCACAAATTCAAACGTTCAAACCTGTCTGCTGGTGTGAAGAACCCCGTTTCATCTGGCTTCTCTTCATCACTCTCCTCCTCCTCTTCCTCCTCTGATGACTCCTCATCTGAAGGCTCCAGCTCTCCCCACGGCGTGTGGTCCACCTCCTCCTCGTCCGCTTTAGCCTGGACTCAAAAACACACCGAGCTTTTAGCCAATTAGAAAAGAACAAAACATGACATCACAAATACACAGATGTCATTTTTGGGGTAAATTTAGGCTCTGAAATATAGATATGACTGAGTTTCTTCTTATACCTTTCAATCAATCCAGCTTTATTTATAAGGCGCTTTTCACACAACCTGGTGCTTTACAGCAGATGAAATAACCCACAAGGGGGTGTTAAAATAGGAGTTTGTGGAGTGGACAAGACACTTGATTGGGATCAGTTTCACCTTACAAAAGAATAATAACTAAAAACACCTCCAAACAGTGTCAGCAAGACTTAAAAATTAGCTAAGCTTCTGACTGTAATGGAGCAACCAGCTCAGTCTGCTGAGACGCTCCAGGAGGCCTGGAGTGAAATCTCATCATCTCAGATTAGAACACCTCACATCCGTCAGCCTGTGGCTGCAGCAAAGTTTGAAGAAACCGTTCATAATTTCCATTTCCTACTCTGCATGTCTTGGAAAGCATAAACAGTTCTGAGTAAACCAAAACCTGGGAGCCGTGCTGTACTTTTATTTCATATCTGTGATTTTTTTTTGGTGTACAAAACCATGTAGGTCTGACCTGGAAGTCGACTGCATTGGTTCCAAACACGTCACCGTAAAGCGGTTTGCCCATCTCGTCTACTGGCGGCTTCCCCCAGCCTCCGGCGTGATAACCAAAAGTACAGTTCTGATGGAAAACAAACACCAGGATGCAGAGAATTACTAGAAAGACAATGAGCATCAGTAACCACAGAAACAGAATCATTAGGTAATTTTTTAGAAAGTTTATTTAAGCAGGAATGTTGAACTGTTACCTCTGGGATGGGGGAGTTGAGTCCAGGGATCTTGAGGTTGGGGTAGGAGGGAGGGGGGCCGTACCGCTGCATGGCGATCAGCCAGGGAGGAGGCACCTTGTGGGCGTTCTGATGGAACAAAATCAAAAAGACGAGCTGATTCACTGAGCTCAAAGCGGGAGGATTATTTTCACACGTCATTAAAATTAGCTGCATGTGTATTTACAGCTGCAGATATTAAAGTATGTTGATGTAAAGAAAGGAAAAAAATCTATCCACGCTTCTGCTAATGGACGTGTATTCTCACAGCCTGTATCTTTGTTTATTTAACGCCAGTAACCAACACTGTAACACAGAAACAGAACATCACAGCTAGCAGAGCTTACTGGTCCCACTGGCATCCCCAGAGCGATCCGCAGCTCATCAGAAAGATCTCCAGGCTTCTTCTCCTTCAGACGGGTTTCAAACTCTTTACCCTACAGACACACAAAAATACAACACAAAGTAGGTAATTAGATTGATTTTTTAAAAACAGAAAAACAACTTGAAGCATTGACAGGCAGCTGCACCTCGTAGTAAAGGTCTCCATGGATGGTGAGTTTGGGTTTGATCTGCCACTTGAAGAAAGCATCGTGGAGCTTCTGGTAGTCGATGTCGATCTTTCCCATCTTAGGACGGACCTTCTCTCTCATTTTGGTTTTCATGGTTTTGGCATCCTCCTGCAATCAGAAAACCCATTTCAGTAACTACTTCTCAGGTAAATTTTCTCTTAAAAACGGCTGAAGAGACACCCACCTTCTCCTGCAGAGCCTCCCTCATCTCCTGGATTCCTGTCCTCCTGATGAACTCTGGCAGCTCAAACGGGGGTTTCTCGATACCTCTTTTCCCCTGCAGATACTTTCGTTTGAAGCACCAGTGACGAGGCACCGGCACCGTGTTCCTGGTGGCCTTCAGGTGGACCAGCAGCTTGGGCTCCTGAGCCGTCACGTCATGCATCTCCACTACATCTGGACGGGCCACGAGCTGGAGGAAAGCAAAGAAAGTCATCGTGTTTGTTCTTCTCTGGTCCATGAATGCATCGTAGCTAAGCAGCTAATTTGAACAAGCAAAAGAGTTTCTTTAAAAGGGGAATGAAACTTGATTTACCTGTTTGAGTTCAGCTACAGTCAGCCTGTTCATCCTCCTCAGCTTCTTCTTGGACAGTTTAGGAACATCTGGTTTGACTTCCTGTAGGTCAACGTTGTTTTAGATGTTAAACAAAAACAGGATTTAATTTATTTTTTCATAACATATTAAAGGATGTTTGTACCTCATCACTGTCATCACTGTCCTTCCTCTCCAACTCAAACCCCTTTTTTCGCAGAACACCCAAAATTTCCTGCTTTTCCGCCTTCTCTGGCTCTTTCTCCTTCTCCTTCTTTACATCATCAGTCAACTAGAAACGAAGAAGGAAAGGATGATTCATTAGACAAAATGAAACATTAAAATACACCTGAACTGTGAGTTTAATCTGCTGCCGTCACCTTAAAAGCCTCAAAGATCCTCTTGAAGAAGATGAAGTTGGGGTCGTAAATCTCTGGCTCATCTGTGACGTACTCGATCTCCACCTCTGGCTCCTTCCCTTTGTCTTTCTCTTTATCTTTCTCCTTCACCTTCTCCTTTTCACCGCCGTCCTTCTGCTGCTGCTCGGCCTGCTCCTTCTTCTCCAGCGCTCGCTTCTTCTTGCTCTTCTTTTTGCGGTTTCTCCTCTTGCGGTTTTTCTGGGGGAGAGTATTGGTTCATGAACTAAACAAGTATTTGACCGTGGATTATCACTATGAAGTGCTCCTGTACTTCTTCCTAGTTCAGACTTACATCTTTTTTTGACATCTGACCGTCATCTTCATTCTCAGACAATAATGCTGCGAAGGAATTGGTTGCATCCATCTCTGCTCCGTCATCATAATCATCATCGTCTGTAAGAAAAGAAGGTGACAGTCAGGGAGCTCCAGAGGTTTTGATTGATACAAGCAGAACTGACACCTTTTAATAAAATCTAGGGTCTTTTGAAGACTTTGACTTATCTAATATCAAGTTTTCTTACATATTTCTATGTACAGAAAACTGAACTATGTTTAATTCTAATTTAACTATTTATTTTACTTTAGTGACATTTGATCCCTTTCTTTTTGGGACAGCCTTAAAACATTACCAACACCGTCTCCAGACTGTTTTTTAAATATAGCACATATTTAATCCTGACTGTTAAAAGTTACTTGGGTTTCATGATGGCTCGGCACTTGTTTTGAACAGAATCATATCTATTGGTACATTTCTAGCAACATTTATGAAAAATAGTAAATTCAAGCTAGATTATCTTAATCACTTAGCTTCTCAAAAGCACAGTAGACAGAATCATTTCCCCTTCAAAACAAAAAACTAATTACAAATCTGCAAAATGTTTGTCTTGCTTCTTTATTGATGTATAATGAGAGTTAAGTTTCTTGTTTACGAGTCATAAATTAAGTGAAAAGGTTAAATATATGTAACTTTTTCAACCAACCACTAATCATTTAGAAGAAACATAAAGATCAGATCACCTTTATATAATTAGTGTTTGTATAATGAGTTTTAGCTGCTGCTGACCTGCTGCATCAGTCAGCTGCTCCTGCCTGATCTCCTTCAGCTGCAGGATCTTCTCCAGAGCCTGAGGGATCTTGGGCCCGCTGACGCTTATTTCCTCATTCTGCCAGCCCTGGGAATGGGATTGAAGAAATAAAAAGTAAAGAAAAAACAGTATACCAAGTTTTGCATTAATCAATAAGCTATCAATGAAAGTCACAACTGCATAGGTAAGCATGAGAAAACACATGGCTGTACTAAATCCATGTCCATGATTCTGTTACAAAAGATAAAACAATCTATTAGTTGTTCAGTCTGCCTGACTGGGTGAAAGTTTTGATCTGTTTACCTCCTTGTCTTCTCCTGGAGGAGGAGGCATCCTCTGTTTCTGAGATGGCAACAAGGTGACACCAGGAGGAAGCGGCCCGCGAGGATCCAGGAGTGAAACTGAAAGGAGTTTTGAATAGTTAACTCTAAAAACTGGACTAATAACATTAACCTCACACTTGTTTTACAGAACTCTTTCCAGGACTAAAAGTATAGACACACCTCTTATTTCAGTGACAGTGGGTAAAGATCTGGGCTGCAGCTTGACCATCTCCTGCTGACGCTCCTGTTCCAGCAGCACAGCAGCCTGACAGAGAGGAGGGGAATTAGAATCAAGGTGAAATGATGGTAAGGGCAGCAAAGGGATAAAATACACCGAGTTCAGGCTTTAGGCCTCGATCTCTCAAAAATATTTGTTCAGAGTTTCAAAATTAAATGTCTTACCCGTTTCTGTTGCTCTAGAAGGTCATGTTCACCCCCCTGTTGTAGCCAGAATCAACAAAAATCAGCAAGTAAAAAACTTACATTTTGTCTATTTTACATTTTTCTTCTCCCACAAAATCTGACATGGAATTGCTTATATTCAGTTATTCTTTAAAATCTGACAATCATTTCCATGCAAATTGTTGTAAACCTAAAGCTAAATGCAATAAATGGACAACACATTGTCAGCAAGTGAGCGTTACCTGCTGCTTGGCCCGTTCCTCCTGTTGTAGAACCATGGCCGCTCTGTGCTGAGCCATCTTCAGCTGGTCGTCCTGTAACATGCCAGGAGGAGGCAGAGGAGCGTGTTCCATGCCCATGGGCATCCCAGGAGGAGGGGGAGCTCCGGGGGGCATCATTCCCATTGGCTGGAGCATTCCAATGCCGGGGGGCATGGGCGGCATGGGCATCGGGGGGAGAGGAGGCATACCCGGCATCTGGAGAGGAGGAAGTACATGAGAATAAGAAGAAAGCCTGAGGGGGTGAAGAGAACTCAGTCTGGATGTGAGAGAACACAAGCAGTTTAACCTTCCAGTTCAGGCTTCATGTTGTCCAAATGGCACCACGTTTGATAGAGGTTTATTTTCTCTACATATTTTTATTGAACAGTCATTCAAGGCAGACTGAAACACTACATACTGAGATGTAATCTGACTAAAGTAAAGCCCCACCACTGAACCGACATTATCTGAGTGTTTAAATGCGATAAACTAAAACCCTCCACTCAGATTAAATCAACTGCTGTCAGTCAGTGAAGCTGATCTGTCTGATAAGGAGTTGAGCCACTTCTAACTTCTATAAAAAGTAAATAAATGGTTTTAACATCACACCTTTTTTACTACAATATTATAAAAGGGTTGTGATCGCAGCTTCTTGTTCAACAGTGAACATGCTGTCTGAGAGATCTACCGTATTTGCCCGCATATAAGACGAGGTTTTTTTCATTGAAAATAATTTGAAAAAGGGGGAGTCGTCTTATTATCGCGCCCTAGTTTTTCCGGTGGAGGGCGCAGGCTTTTTGGTCAAAGCGGCAGGAAGCAGCTCAGACCGCGAGCGGTTCCAGAGGTCCGGGCCTGGCCTAGTTCAAAGTTACAGGTTTACTAGTACTGAGGATTAAAATGTCCAGACCCAGCAGGTGTTTTCAGCAGCAGACTGTACAGGTGAGGGCTCGCGTCGCTCGCTCGATTCACACACGCATTCTCCCTCAGAACCTCATCCGTCTCACCGTTCTTTATATGCACTCGACACACACACCTACACACACACTCTCCCTCACACATGCAGCGGGTTTGTGTGTGTGTCTGCACAATAATTGCGCAACAGCGGGTTTGTGTGTGTGCACGATCATGGCGCAAAAGTGGGTTTGTGTGTGTGTGTGTGTGTCTGCGCGTGATCAGCGCAACAGTGGGTTTGTGTGTGTGTGTGTCTGCACAATCATGGTGCAAAAGTGGGTTTGTGTGTGTCTGCGCGCGATCATGGCACAACAGTGGGTTTGTGTGTGTGTGTCTGCACGATCATGGCGCAAAAGCGGGTTTGTGTGTGTCTGCGCGTGATCATGGCACAACAGTGGGTTTGTGTGTGTGTGTCTGCACGATCATGGCGCAAAAGCGGGTTTTTGTGTGTGTGTGTGTGCGCGCGCGCGCGATCATGGCGCAGCAGCCAGTTTGTGTGTCTGTTCGTTCATGGCGCAGCTGTGTGTGTGTGTGTGTCTGTGCATTTTGCTGCAGCAGCGTGTGTGTGTAAACAAGCTTCCCCTACATGAAAACTCCATCACAACACCACAACTGGATGTGAAGTTCATCAGAGTCTGATGATCACAGAGCTGCACAGTCTGACCGTGAAAGCTCCTGTCAGCAAAGGTCTGTTGGGCAGAGATCAGTACAGTGGACTAATGGACTAGTTGTGTGCACCCCTATAAGCAAATATTAAAGCAGTCTGTCATTATTAGTAGCATTGGTTAAATTATTTTCTCAAAATTTCAATAAAAATTGTTTCTTTAAAAAGTGAATTTAGTATTTTTTTTCTGAAGATTAGTCTTGAAAAGGGGGGGTCGTCTTATAATCAGGGTCGTCCTATATTCAGGCAAATACGGTAAATGCTACAGCATCACCCAGAGCTGTAGTTTTAAGTTAGTGTTACTTAACTTTAGACCACAAATAAACTCAAGTCCCAGCTGTTAGTATGCACAGTAAAATAACAGTAGGGATGATAATTACTTCCTAATACACTGTAGCATCCTGATGGGTAGCTCACAGAACAGAAACTTCTTCATCAGTAAAAAACATGAACATTACAACAGTCCACCACCTTGGTGGACTGTTTAAGTGAAGATCTTTGAGCCAGAGCCTCAGAGTTTCCTCATTATTTAATGGATGGATGTTAATTACAGAATTCTCACACCTTTGCCACATTTCCAATTACTTTCAAGTAATTCAAGAATTTGAGGATTTCCTGCACCGTACAATGGTGATTATTCACAAACATACATGAATGAACATACATAAGCTACGAATTCAAGCACTTTCAAAACCTTGAAAATAGCATGTTAAAATTCACCTATAAGAACCTGGAATTAAAGTAGGAACCACTGCACATCACATTCTTTCAATTATGGATAACTACAGTATGTTTTATTTTCTTTATCTTTGATTATTGCTCCTTCTGTCACTGAGCATGTCATGCAACCAAACAGATGACTGATGTCTGTTGTCTGATGTTGACTGATGTCTGGAACTTCAACTGAACCTTATTTTAGACAAAGTTAACAGATTCACAGTGTAGCGTAACAGCTTAACACTTGTGTTAACACCCAGAGCGCCATAATCTCTCTGACAACATGCATGTTTTAAGTCCTTGTTTTGTAATTATGTAGTTAATAAACAACAGAAAGATGTTTCGGCTCAGTCACCTGTTCAGGTACAACCAATAAAAATACAGTAATAGCCACTTTTGAAACAATTGGAACAACTGATTGACCAATGGCTTTATTTCCAATAAAATGTACAACAGAAGTAATTTGACAACAAAAAAAACTTTCTCTACAGAGACCTTCTAAAACTTGCAGGAAAGTGGCTCACTCTGCTAAAAAATGACAGAAAACAGCACTGTGACATATAAAGAGTTTACCTGAGATCCCATCGATTTATCTTCATTTGGTTTACTGAGAATAATTCCAGTCTGCAAAACAAATAAAAATACTTAAAGTTTCAGTAACCAAATTAGTATTGAAATGCAGTTTTGCTGGTGTAACTGACAACACATTAGATTAAAAAAAATGAAGAATCAGATGGAATTCAAACTTCACAAGTTTGGTTTTGATGTACTAATATTAATCCTAACTACTGTTCTGAGACCTAAAAAAAATAAACAGAACTAAAACCTATTCATGATTATTTTCCTGGCAACATATAAACATAAACAATTAAAATCGTATGCGAACAACTGGGTGTGAAGATGCGTTTACCTGTATCATGTAGCCCTTCAGTCTGTCAATCAGCTCCTCTCTGTGACCTGGAGGAGAAGAAATACCTGTTAGCGCCAAAGGCCAGACGACATGGAAACACGGACTAGTAATCCGGGACTACAAAATACATCTGCGACGTCATACTGACCTAACTGAGAGATTAAATTAAAAAAGAAAACCAAAGTGCCTGATAAGTACACCAACACTCAAAAGTTAGCAAATATTAGCTAAAACAAAGCATAGTTCTTTACAAAGTAACTCCATCAAACCAGTTAAATGCCACAGCTGCTGCTTTATTTCTGACATTAATTACGTTCTAGTGAGTGTAAACACACCTCGGGCCTGTTTCTGTCCACTTTAAATACTACGTTTCAACTCTGTTAGCTAAGGTTAGCACAAGGCTAATCCCTGCGAGCTAACTCCATTGCTCCTAGAGTGCCCTCCACTTATTTCTTACCCATAGTTGGTGCTCCCAGCTCCGCCAGTTTTCCCTGAAGCTCCGGATTGCTCCATGTGTTTAAAGCCCCGATAGCGCTCCCTAAATCAGACGGGAGAGACTCGTTGCCCGGTGTTCCGTCGGATGCCATGTTGAGCTTTCCTCAATGGAACAACGGCGGCAGCGTAAACAACGCGAGAGCGAGAACTTGATCAGAACAATGCATTATGGGAAACGCGCATAAAATACGATTCACATTAAAACCTGAGGATGTCAGTGTTGGCACAAGAACGCTTGTCCACTAACACTATGTTCAGTGTAGCGCTTGAAATGGGAAACACAAGGCACTTATAGTTTTAGAGGAATAAACAATTTAAAAGAAATTTTGTTCCCTCTAAGTTTAATGACTGTTTAACAACATGCACTGTCACATCTCTACAAGAAGGGAACGTTCTATAATCAATTACCATGATATCACTGTGTATGAAATAATAAGAGTGCCATTAAAATGAACCTGAAAAGACATTTAAAAAAACAAATGAATACATTTAAAGAAAATTAACAAGAGAAAAACGTGAAATAAAAAGTAACATTACTTTAAAAACAATCTAAAATGTATAATTAGAGCGCAAATTATGTATTTATCTTTATCCTTTTCCTAAACAAATTTTCTTTTCAATTCTTTCTTGCCAACTGGCCAATCATAACCAAGCTAGAAGTGTAGCATGCTAATTCAGAAGTGCTCTATGATTTTAAAGCAGTGAAAACCACTCCCTAAGTCTGACAGGAGAGATTTGGTGCTCAGTGGTCCATCTGCTGAATTCCCACTGCAAATAACTATAGAATTATTTTTATTAAACACATAATGTGAAATTTTAAAGCAAGAAACCTAAAAGCATAATGAAATTTAAAATATGTATAAAACTACAGGGCTTATAAATACTAATTTCTCAAACACTAATTGAATAAAACTCAAACTCTTTCAGTTTACTGTGTTTCTACAGTCGTTCTTCTAGTTTTCTGTTGTTACTTTTAAGTTCACTGTTCCCTTTAGGGTTTGACTGGTTGTAGATGGTAAATAGCACTTTCTAGAGATCTACACTCCCCATAGCACTTCACAACACATCAGTCAATCACCCATTCACACGCTTGTGGTGATAAGCTACATTGTAGCCACAGCTGCCCTGGGGCACACTGACAGAGGTGGAGTTGTCATGCACTGGTACCACCGTGGTCCCTTCAGCCACCACTAGCAGGCAAGGTGGGTGAATTATCTTGCCAAAGGACACAATGACAAAGTAACCATTTGCCTTTGTAGCAGTTTCAGAGCCAACAGTCCAAGCCATCTCCTCCAAACTGAGTAACACCTGTCTGAGTATTGTTTGAGAACTGAATTGACTGATGCAACTCGCACAGTCCACTGTATAGGACAAAGCTTCAGTGTGGTAAATCAATCATGTTTAGATGTTGCAATGTTGCAGAAGATGGTCTTTCCTAAAAGTCCAAACAGGTGCCCCGATTCGTTGACCTACTGCAGCGCATCACAGACAACAGAGGAGGCTGCACAAGGTGCCTGTGAGGTCCACAGTGCACAAACAGTGCCAGGGGTTGTGCTTGCATAAGATAGACTTCATGTCTGTCCCTGGAGTCCATCAAGAAACAGATTGAGATGAAGCCGCACATCTTTGGCTACATTTGCTATGTTTTGTCCTGTTGTGTTTATATGAACCAACAAATTATTCACAAGAATGGGGTGGTGGTCAATGTAGCGAAGACAGACTGGTTCCTGTTTGGTTCCAGTAATGTCCAGTGTTCTTTCAATAAGTTTTGCAGCTGTTGTTGTGATCTGATTTCAGTGGCTATTCATATATACATATATATATATATATATATATATATATATATATATATATATATATATATATATATATATATATATATATATATATATATATATATATATATATATATATATATATATATATATATATCTATATCTATAGATATAGATATATATACTGTATATAGATAGATAAGATTCTCTCTCTTTGACTACAGACAGAATTGACAAAGCTACTCGGATGAGCAGCGAAACGTCTTCAAAGAACCAAATAAGTCCAGTTGCCTTTATTTAAAACCCTTTTTTGGATCTGATGATGGAGTTTGCCATTATGCTCAACATGTCATTTTGGATTTTTTAAGCACCATCACGGTTACTAGGAAACAGGACATATGACGAGGTAAGGGCGAGGAAAAATCTGTCCAATTTCACAGCCACTTACCTCTGGTCTTCGTAGTCGGTGAAGGACCTGGCCATTGGACCAATGTAGAGTGCATTGTATGTGCAGTATACTTTTATTGTACTGGTGGGTCTATCTATCCATTAGGGGTGGGGCCGAATACAAATACGGTAATTGGAAAGGCACAAATAACATCTATTTTCCTAATACTTATTTCGAACAAATACTTTAAAATATTTGTATTTGGGAACAAGAAAAACTTTATAAACAGCTGCGTTTCATCGTGAGATCGCAGTGCATGTTTGGATGAGTGAGGAGGGGTCGCGCGTGTATGTATCCTGTGGTCCGGCCCCTGCGGTCCGAGACAAACCTACAGGTTCATTAGTGACAGAAGGAAACTTCAGGGCAGCAGCTGCTGTCATGATCACTTAAGAGAGGCAGGGCGAGACGTGCAGGTCCAGCACTGTCAGAAACATGTGGCCCGTAAGCTGAATCTGACCCGTGAGTACTCCTGGTATAAGGTATGACACCCAACTGTTTCCCCACATTTTTCTAGATACCAGATCATATCAGTTTTCTTACCTTCTATTCTTTGTCTCCTTCCACTTTTTAAAGGTTGTCATAATATTCAGTTTTGTGCTGTTTATTCATGTGGGGAATAGAATAGAACAACTCTTTATTGTCCCTCAGTGGGGAAATTCAGGTGCACCAGCAGCAAAGTGACAGCAAGTCAAGAACAAACAGATTCACACAAGATTAAAATATATAAAAATATAAAATAAGAATAGAGACTGTGCAATACATGTACAGCACAAAATTATAATAATAGCAACATAAAAATAATAATACTGCACAATCATAAATGTCATACTCAGATACTGATTTACAGAAGTGTGAAGGGTTTTTGTTTTGAAGGATGTGCACATATTTGTGCATAAAAACTACAGTGTAAATAACAGCAGGGGTGAAAACTCTGAGTTTGTTGGGAGCAGTGATGTTCTACAGTCTAACAGCTGCTGGAGGAAGGCTCTACCATAACGTTCCTTCCTGCATCTAAGATGCAGCAGCCTGTCACTGAAGGAGCTCCAGTTCTCCAACAGCATCATGGGATGGGAGACATTGTCCAACAGGGACACCAACATATTTGTCTGGGTAACAGTTTAACCATGGATGAGGTCATGGTTGTTATGTTATTTTTCAATGATGTTCCTTGTTACATGTTCGATTCATGGAAAACCATCAACCAAAATTACATTATAATGGATAATTTAATAATACTTACACTATAACGTAAATTACAGGTGTAATGCAAAAAAAAAAAAGGCTTTTTACTCATATTTTGAGTTTTACTTGAATACAAATAGTACAAATACAAATAATTTCCCCCCTCAACAAATACAAATACCGGCTGCTTTGCACACCCTACTGTCCACCCACCCATCCATCTTTTCATCCATCCATCCATCCATCCATCCATCCATCCATCCATCCATCCATCCATCCATCCATCCATCCATCCATCCATCCATCCATCCATCCATCCATCCATCCATCCGTCTGTCTATTGGTCTGTCTATCAGTCCGTCCATCCGTCTGTCCACTAAATGACTGACTCACTACATAGTGTCCTATATAGTGAACGAGTGGACATTTCACTATGTGGAAATTACTAAAGGCAAAAGTAATGAATGAATGCAGAAAATACTATTGAACATTTTCAATAAATACATTAAATTATAGAAAAACATCCTTTTTATTCATTTCAGTTTTCACAGTTACCATAATATTAATTCCTCTAATTGTTCAACTTACTGTAAAAAATACATACACCAATGCAATCATTTTTGGCATTCTTGTGATTCCGTACCTGGCCGAATGTCATGAATCTGTAGAGCGGCTCGCACTGCGCATGCGCCGTGTGAAGGGGGCTCACCCACTCCACCCACTGCGTGCGGCGGCCAGAGACAGCAGGGCGTTTCTAAAAGCTGCTGCTTTAACAACAGTGGGAAAGGAACAGAAAGAGTCGAGTGGTGAACCGAATGTCAACAACTGCACTTCAAGGAAACGGCGTCGCACGGTCCGGTAAATACGGAACTTCTTCATTAATTCACACAGCTGCGTCGCGTGCAGGTTTAAATCTGAAAACGTCACTTCAGGCCAAACTTTTGCTTCGTGAAAAACTTTACAGCGGAAACCAGAATATTTTAAACATTTTGCTTCCACAAGATAAAACTGTGGTTTTTCAGCACGGTGGACAAAAAACATTGTTGTTTCCGGATGCTTAGATTAATGACACAGAATTAAAAGCCTTCCGTCCATTCGTTTGCACTGGTCTACTTCTAGTTTGACAGGGACCACACCTTTCTCACCAGGACTTATCTTTGTGAGCCATACGTGTGTGTTTAAAAGTTTAATTTAATGCATAAATATGCTATAAAGTTTTATAAAACAGAGCCCCTCGAATATCAAAGGAGCTGCATGTGTTTTAGTTTGTAGACAGCTGTTTTCTGGTCTCACTTTTGATTAAAATACCTCCTCCACTGCGCCATTTTTCATTCGAAGTTGTTACTATGAGTGTCTAGTTTCTCATAGAGGTCTATTTTCTCCGCAGATTTTAAGATTAAACACTTTAGATATTTAATTTCACTGTAACCGGTGTTTGGAATATGAGTCCTGCTGGTAGAAACGCACTGGAGGCGTTGAGAAGGCTGACTTTATACACACACACACACACACACACACACACACACACACACACACACACACACACACACACACACACACACACACACACACACTGTCAGCATGTTGCCTTTGGCTTTGTGGTGAGAAGACTACAGAGACTCAGACATGCATCAGCAGAAAAACACTGACACATACTGTATGTTAACAACTGATTGGACCTTAAATAGATTAAATAAAATACCTACAATTTATTATGTAATCCACTAGTAAACTAACAACCTAACCACTTAAAAAGACTCCACAAAGAAGAAGAAAAGGGCACGCCAATGATTACAGGAGACTGTAATTAACTAATATTCGGGTCATGATTGGCTTAATTGGTAATTGGCTAATCTGCAACTCAAAAATCCAAGAAATCCAACGGCCTTGAACTCATCACTGTGAGATGATTCATACCAATAACAGATCATTGGTGTGGAGGTGTTTACTTCCAGATTCACACTTCTAAAGTTAATGCGAAAACTGAAATCATTTGGCATCAGACAAAAATCATTATTGACAAATCAGAAACTGGTATCTGCTCTCAAAACCAGAATCAGTGCATTTCTAAAAAAAAAAATAAAAATCCAAGCTTAAAAAAACCCCCCAAAAAACCAAAAGACCAGTCGTAAACTCTTAGACGGTGGTTCATCTAAGATCCTGTCTAGTTAGAAGAAACAGAAACAAAACAAAACCCCATTTTGACCCAGTGAAGTAGTTTCCCTGTGACAGTCTTGTGTTTAGCTGCTGGAACACATGTATGAACGTGTTGCTCTGCTGCTTGTCGTTCTTCATAAACCTGCACTGAGCTGGTGTGTTTTTCATGTGAGAGGAAATCAAATATTCATTACAGCCACATTCATCCCAATAACACGCTGCAGACATAAAACCACAGGATGAAATGTTAGCCCAC
This sequence comes from Callopanchax toddi, assembly GCA_006937965.1. Classification (NCBI taxonomy): domain Eukaryota; kingdom Metazoa; phylum Chordata; class Actinopteri; order Cyprinodontiformes; family Nothobranchiidae; genus Callopanchax; species Callopanchax toddi. The sequence goes on along the minus strand of SSNR01000142.1, from coordinate 120,198 downwards.
GTTTGTTACCTCTCCTCTGTTTTGATTCTGCTCTTAATGAAAGGCTTAGAAGACGCACAGCATCCTTTTCACATATTCAAATCAACTGTAGTCCTAATTTAAACTTTTAGCTCTAATTTATTCCACATCTTAGAACTGGCATGGATGATTTTTTAAAAATATATATTTTTAATTTACATGATTAATTTAGTTTGTCAAGACAGGTTCCAGTGAAATATTCATGATACTTAACCTGAATTTCCTTCCTATTGGCTTTATCTGATTCAGACAAAGTTCACATGACGAGGTATACGTTAAAGGCTTTAGTCCTGATTTGCCCAGGAAATGAAAGTTTCTGCAAAAGGATGCATTTAAAAAAAAGAGGAAACTCTAAATCTGAAGGCTTTTCCAGTGAAGATGTCCAGTTTTTTATTTGCAGAAAAGACTCTGAATCAGTTTATTCACCAGTGTTCCACGTCTTCGTCGATTTTCATAAAACGTGGCTTTGTGGGGTTTATTTTTTACGTTTTTGCAGATAACAGAAAAAAATGAATAAAAATCCTAACTCCTGGGCATTCACAGTAAAAATAAAAAAGAGCTGCTCTAATTCTAGCCAGTGTTACTATGCTACCGCCAGAGTGCTGTAAGTGGTCCCTTATAGTCTTATGGGTATTTAAATTATTTATGCTTGACACATAAAAATAAACAGTGCACATATCTGTCCTGGCAGCTGTAGTGACAGAAGCATTCTAACACATAAAAGGACAGGCATCACGTGAAAGCTCCCAGGTCTCAGACTGTTAGCAGCAGATCTAATAGCTGTCAGGAATTTGAAGTCAACATCTAGATTTTTAAATGTCATTTACATTTTTTTAAAATGATTTTAGTTTAATTTCTTAAGTTTCAACTGAAATAATCTCTAGTCTGCTCTGTGGGCTTTTTCTGTTGTTCTGGAGATGTAGAGCTAGGAGAAATGAGGAAAAAAAATGGCAATTTAAAAAAATTATTTCAATAATGATCACGATTCTAGCTTCATATTTATTCCAGTTTCTGATAAAGTATTTGTTTTAATGCAAACTGACTGCCCTACGTTTATTCATTTATTTTAAAATCACAAAACCACTGTGAAATTTGTGTGTCCCCCCCCAAACTCTGCTCCCCCCCCACACACACATCATGTGTTTTATGAATTTTTAAATAAATTTTTTCCTTAAAAAGTTTGATTTATGGTTAATTAATAAAACTCCCTACAATCCAGTAGAAAAATGCAAAATTCTAGTGAAAATGTAACAAATTTAAACACACCAAATAAAGTATTTTAGTTTAACAGAACATTCAATGCTTTATTAAGATGCTTTAAAATCCATCCATCCATCCATTTTCTGTAGCCGCTTAATCCTCCACAGAGGGTCGCGGGCGAGCCGGTGCCTATCTCCAGCGGTCAAGGGGCGAGAGGCGGGGGACACCCTGGACAGGTCGCCAGTCCATCGCAGGGCCACACAGAGACGAACGAGACAAACAACCACACACCCACTCACACCTAAGGACAATTTACCAGCCCAATTAGCCTGACAGTCATGTCTTTGGACTGTGGGAGGAAACCGGAGTACCCGGAGGAAACCCACACACGCACGGGGAGAACATGCAAACTCCACGCAGAGAGGCCGCAGAGCCGGGACGCGAACCCACGACCTCCTTGCTGCGAGGCAACAGTGCTAACCAACTGCGCCACCATGCAGCCTGCTTTAAAATCTTCTGACAAATTCGGTAAAAATGAAATGAAAAATGTTTTTGCAAAGTATTTCACAAGAGTATTTAATGAGAGAAAACACACATGCTCCAGTTTGTGAAATAAAAGCTTTTTACATATGAACTTTTAAATACACATTATTTGTCATATTTATTCTATAAAATACTGTATAAAACTATAGTTTTCTATCATGCCCTATTTGACTCACTGATGATGATGATGATCATCAGGACCATGAAAGTCCAGTATCTTATCATGTTATTCCTCTCTGTGTACCATTACAACCACATACACATGATCAGTTTTGCAAATTAGGTGATGACATCATAACGACTCTGCCAATATCTACTTTCCGTCTGAGGAGTTGGTGGCACCAGTCTGAAATAGAGAAGTTTTTATTATTATTATTATATTTGTACTTTCTATATGGTTTCTTCATCTCATTGCAGCAGAGCAAACACAATAAGATCTGAAAATGAGACGCACAAAAAACACGCCACTTTAAGTTGATCTAAACTGCAAAAATACACTGTATGAAAACACATAGGCTGCCTATCTGCTGCATTTTCAGTACGTAAAGGTCTGAGGAAGCCTTTAGATCAGAATCTGGGCCCGTTTCTGACTAATGCTGTGTCTGAGTGTGTTAGGTTCCATGAAACCTACAGAATCAACAATACTACTTCCTGTTTTAGGCACATTTAAAAAGTGTTTAATATTTAAATCAAACATATTAATGTGCAATACATAAAAATCTAAATACTAAGCAGTCATTACTGAACTGAGCGTTCATTTAAAATTATTTCCAGGTTAAACTAAAGCTCTGAAAATATCGACACATTGGACGTTTACAACACTCTGAATATTCTGACTTTAAAACATTTTAATATATACACTGTCAGAAATGAAAGGACAAGAATTGTACCTTTTTTGTCACTGGGGTGGTACCCTTAAAAGTACAGTTTTGTACCTTTAACTGCAGGGCTGTATCCTAAGGGGTACAAATATGTACCCTTTAGGATACATATTTGTACCCTTTAGAGGAACAAATTCGTACCCTAAGGTACAGGTTTAACTAGTAAAAGGTACAAACTACAAAGGTAAAAATTTGTACCCCCAGTTAAGGTACAAAATTGTACTTTTTGAGGGTACCATTTTGGACCTTAACTGGGGGTACAAATCTTTACCCTTGTAGTTTGTACCTTTTACTAGTCACACCTGTACCTTAGGGTACAAATTTGTACCCCTTAGTGGACACATATGTACCCTAAGGAGTATAAATATGTACCCTAAAAGGTACATATTTGTTCAAAGTCAAAGACAAAGTCCTAAATTTCACTGGTAAAAGTACCAAAAATAAAAAGTAAATTTAGATTCATTTTTAAGAAAAATGAATTGTTTAGTTTTAATTTTCCAACTGATTTAAAATGTCAATAAATGTAATTAATATAAAAATAGTTGTTAGTGATTTATTGTAGCTTAGAATGTGTAACATAGATGGAAGCTAATCATGTAATGGATGGTTTGGAAGTAAACACACACACACACACACACACACACACACACACACACACACACACACACACACACACACACACACACACACACACACACACAAAGTTTAGAAGTTTGCAGTGTTTGAGTATCTTGCCAACCATAGCCAGCAGTCAGAGCAATCCCTGGATAATCAGAGAGAGGATCAAGCTAATGGCTCGTCAGACTGGGGCCAAATACACAGCAGGTTTCATCAGTCTACTCTAAAACAACTCTAACCTGAAAATATTTAATGGCAGCTCAAGCAAATGTCGTTTTAAGAACATTTACTGTCAGCTTTCGTCAGATAGGTTGCAGCCTGGGTTTCCCTGCTCCAACACACCTGATTGAATCACCTCTTCAGCATGTCTGCAAATTATTCCCGAGCCTGTTAATCACCCATTGATTCAAACCAGGTGTGCTGCTGCAGGGAAACAGAAAACATGCAGGAAGTAGCTCTCCAGGAGCAGGATTTAATAGACGGTTTGTTTTGCAACACACAAAGCATGTTTCAACATGGCTGATATTAAGTGTAAATAACAATGGGATGTAAAACAAAACATTCTCGATTTTATTTTTGTTAATATTTAGAGGTTTTTCAGTTGTTTTAGAACGTTAAACTTGAGAATTTCTCCCTGATTCTCCAAACGGAGGTCGTTCTGACTGTTAAGTTTATTACAACCCACTTATAAAACATCTAAACTCTCACAGAGAAGCAGCAGCTCTGCTAGGAGGAACATTTTTCACTGACTGAGTTGGTGTTAACTCGCTGTGGAAACTTGCAGATTTGTCAAAGTTCTCTGAGCCAATAAACAGCAGCTTTCTGCTCAGCCCCCCCATGTGACTGACAGTGGAGTCCTAAAACAGAAAGAGAGGGGAGTGTGCAAAAAAAAAAAGTAACAAATAAACTGAGCTATAAAAACATTTTAAAAAACCAAATGTTAAAAATAAACCCTTGTTTCTGAGTGCTTGACGGAGATGAAAGCCTGTGGAAGCAGACGAGCGGAGGTGAACTGTTTCTGTCGCTCCAGTTCTGTCAGGAGGCTTTATGGCACCAGTGACAGTTTACACTTTAATTCCTCTGCTTAATTAAAGAGTCAGAGAGCTTTTGCTTGTTCAAGCCGCCTTCATTGTGCATCAAGATTCACACAAAAGCACGTCTCGGCTGCAGTAAATCCACAGACGGACCCAGAGTAACCACGCCGCTTTATTACAACAGCTGCCTGTTCAAACAGCAGCGGTTTGTTTCTGACTGACATTTAGCTTGTCTATTGTGACCAAACCCTTTACCGTGCATTCCAAGAACTCGTATTTCTGGTTGTTTGAAAAGAGACCAGGGAGGGCTCGTTTTAGAGTTATGACTGTGTTTGCACACGCTCTGCAGGTGCTACTTTTGTTTGGAATGCATGCACGGAAAAACACAGGTAAACAGCTGTGCATGGATTGCTTCTCTACATTTTCTCATGTTTTTTAATGTTTTCCTTCTCGTTTTAGGTTTCAGCAGCCGGTGGGAAAAGGGCATCCTTCAGCTAGTCCTCACTTCGGGACAAAACCTGAACTGTGATCGGCGTTGACCGGGATCGATTGTGAGGAAGACTCTCGCTTTGACGACCAAGCCAACATCCTCATATTTAATAATTTATAGGTTCTTAATGGTGACTTGCGTTTGATTTTAATTTATGATTAAACCTTGAGGCTATTTAATCTTTTCATTGCATCTACCTAAGTGCCGCTGCAGTGCTTTTTATAAAGGCTATTGATGCAATAGGTCACATCCGCCTCTTGAATAATTAACTCATCCTCACAAAAACCAAAGCATCCGATAGGCAGAGTTAACCTTCATTCAGGATGGTAGACGCACCAATCTATGCCACGGGCTCGGCCGCCAAGCTCCGGAGCCAGTGGGATCGAGATGAAGGTCTGGGGCAGAACCACATGGCGGTGAAGTTTCTGGGTCAGGATTACGATTCCCTCAAAACCCAGTGCCTCCAGTGCAGTCGGATGTTTGAGGATCCTCTTTTCCCTGCTAACGCCTCATCTCTGGGATTCAACGAGCTCGGTCCCAGCTCCGCCAAGACCAGAGGAGTCCGCTGGATGAGGCCCACGGTAAGAGGAGGACTTGGTGTTATTGCTGTGTCATGACTAGTATTTAATGTTACTTCCTCAACTACTGTTGCATCAACATAACTGCTGCAAAAAAACGAGTTCCAAATTAAACAAACGGTTCTGGAGATGTTGAACTTTAGCATGGAGGAGCAGACTATTCAAGGAAAGGAATGCTGAGATGTGAGCTCTATTATTCTAATTTAAAATAGGGAATGTCCTGTGTTGAACCATGGCTGGGTTTATTTACACCAGGGGTGTCCAAACTTTTCAACATGAGGGCCAAAATCACCAAGTGTCAAGTCCTCAAGGGCCACAAAAGTTAGAATATTTCTTTAAAAAAAAAAAAACAAGCAAAAAATATTTTGTTCTGCTCAAAAAAATCACTATAAATGCAACATTTTAATGAACAGTCTTTGTCAATACGACACAGGGATCTCGTATGTTTGACTCAATAATAAAAATCATCAGATTCACTGGATCTGATTGGTCGACTCTTTTTAGGTTTCTAGAAACTACTTTTTGTTCCATCCTCAGCAACAAGACCAGGATCTGGGTCTTTCTTCAGTCGTGTTGCTGGATTTAGTCAGGCTTTATGAACAGAGCTCACAAGTCTGCGTTTTGGTAAAAATCAGTGAGCATTTGTGGGTTTTTTTACCAGGAAATAAAGTAGGAAATCTCAATATCTCTTGAATTTTCTTAAAACGAAATTGAATATTTTGATTGAATGGAAAATTTAGCATTAAAAAATATATTAATTTTTATGTTTGTTGGGTTTTATGTTAGTAAAAATCTAAAAAATGTCATAAAGTGTCTCTCTGAATCAAAATACATGAAAACTAAATTATAGTACTTTTAAAATGCAGCTGAGGGCCACACAAAATCACTCTTGAGGGCCGCGTTTGGCCCCCGGGCCGCACTTTGGACATGCCTGATTTACACTATGGATGTGAAGAACAGCAGATAAGACTTTACGTTTTCCCTATTTATAACCAGATAATCTGCTTTATTGGTTTAACTTGTTGCGTGCTTGTTAGTTTGTTTTGCTTTTGTAACTGGGGTTGTGAGCGTGCACATACTTGACTTTACTGCTAAAATAATAATAGGTAAGTCTTTACGGTGACTATTAAAATTCAGTTCCTTTCAAACCCTTCACAATAAGAGCCCCAAACTTAACTTAAAATACTTGGTATACCAAAAACAAAACAGTCTACACGCTGGGTGCGTCAGGCGTATAAATAAGCTGTTATATTGGTTTATTTTCTATAGTTTGCAACAGTAGGTTAATGGTAACCAGTAACAATTAAGTTGAGCTCTGCAAAGGTAACTTTTGTAAAAACATCAAGTGAAATACTGCTACTCCCAGCAACTTCACTGTGCAATAATTCAATTTTTTGAACAATTTAAACACATTTTCTTTAAATAGTCATAATATCTATGAAAACATTCACACATACAGTATGTGATGCATCTGTTTTGGTTGATCATGTGTCACAGATATATCAGGTTGTTCAATCCAGAGATTACAACCCTAGTTTAGGACTTGGTCTATGCTCTCTTTTGTTTAGATCATAAGTTGGCAAAACAAAAAGTCATCCTAACTTTCAAATTTTGGGTAAAAAAACAAAGCAACCTGCAGCTAGAGTTGGTACAAAGAGGAACATTGTGTGAGAAGATAATGACTTTTCTGCATTTCTGTGGTGAACATTCTTTATTACCCCTTTAGCAATCCTTCCCCATAGACTCTCTTTCATCTGTTGCCAGGCAACAACACTTTCCGTCAGGAGTGATTGGTTGACTCGCTCTTCATGCTCGAGCAAAACCAGTTAGCAGCTCCTCCTGTTTAGGAAGTTCACATCATCTTTCTCCTCATCTGAATGCAGATTTTCTTCCTCATTTTGCGGTGTTCCTGTCTGCGTGTTGTTTCACCCTCGCCTTATTGTGGAGCCCTCATTGTGGCCGTGTACTGTATGTCACAACAGAACAAAGTGAGACTTCATCTCAGCGGCCCAGCAGACAGCACGCTGTCATTACCGTCTGATCAGACGGCTTCAAAGAGAGCGAGGAGCTGTGATCTAAAGAGCCTCCCGCGGTGGAGATGGTCTGCGTGACTGCAGCCTATTAGAGCCTCTTGCAGTTTCCTTTTGAGTGTGTTGACCACTGAGTGCGCACGAATGTGTGAGCATCCTGTGTGTGTGTAGCTGTCGGATGTAATGTCTTCCCAAAAAGTGAGATGCTTCATAATATATCAGATCTGTAATATTCATGCAGCATCACAGCAGACGGGGTCGTCGTGTTCTCCCGCAGAAATCTGTGCCTGAAAAGTGTGTGAGAAGCTTTTTGTTTCCCTGATTTCAGCCGTGTGTCTGACTCGTGTGGGATGGGAGAATAAGTAGAACTTCATGTTGGGGTTTCTCACGCTCGTGATGCTGAGGAGATGGTGGTTTATGGTAAAGAAGGAAGTATTTTAAGAGGTCATGGTCAGGTCTTCAAAATCTGCAGATAGATTTCATCAGTTTGTTACTGATTTCCTGTGTTTTGGTATCAGTAACAGCTGTTCCCCGGCAAAAACATGACAGTCTCATGCAAATGATCTGTGTGAACGTCCATGATGTGGTGTACAGTTCTTGTGTTGCCTTTAGGTGTAGAAGGTGCTACCATTACTTTATTTCTTACCCTTCTTTTGGTTTATGTGCAGGGTAAGATGTCATATTGACTTTAGAATGCTGTAAAGATCCCATCCTTTACCAATGACTAAACATAAAAAGAACTCTGATTGTTGCATGTACATCATGCATGTAACAAAATTTGACATTTCACAAAATGCATGTCGTGTTCATCATGAAGAGATGTCTCCTGCTCCTCCTGGAGGATCCCAAGGTGTTCCAAGGCCAGTGAGGATATTTAATCATTCCAGGAAGTTCTGGGTTCTCGTTCCAGTGAGACATGAAGGAAAAGCCTCCAAAGAGAGGTGACTAGGAGGAATACAAATCAGATGCCTGAACCACCTCGGCTGATTCCTTTTGATGTGGAGGAGCAGCGAATCTTCTCTGAGCTCACCGCTGGATTACTGAGGTCATCATCTCCAGTCACCCTATGAAGAAAACCCATTTCAGCTTCTTGTCTCTGGGATCTTATTTCAGCCATGATTTACATCTCACGATCAGAGGTCCAGTAAATCAAGAGCTTTACCTTCCAGAGGTAGGCAACCCTGGTCCTTGAGTGTCACAGTCCTGCATGTTTTAGGTGTTGCTCTGCATAAACACACCTGATCTGAATCAGTGGGTGATTAACAGACTTCTAAAGAACCTGAGGATCTGCTAAACAATGTGTTGAGGTAAGGAAACGACAAAAACATGCTGGATAGATAGTAGCACTGGAGGACCAGGATTGCCTTCCCTTGGACCAGAGCAACATGTCCTTGATCCATTAATCAATTTCTTGCTCCATCCTACCATAACCCATGAACAAGACACCAAGACACTTGAATTTCTTCTCCTGAGGCAGCTTGTGTGTGAGGTCGAGCCAGGGCTTCTCTCCACACAGCTAGGGCTCTGAAACCTAGAAGGATACATAAACATTGAGCCAAAATGGGAAACCATGTCACAACTGGACTTCTGTCCTTGATTTTTCCTCTCTCAATCAAAGACTTATCTAGTTTCCAGCCACCTAAATTTTTAACCCATGATCAGACTAAATCCAGTTGCCTTGTCTTAGTCCCACCATGTCCTGGATGACTGGGAATCTACACCAACCTACTGTGACAGGCTCACTGATGCATGCAAGAGAAGAAGCTAGCACCATGCTGAATGGTCAGAAGATTTAGATTTGTCGAGTTTTTTTTTTTTTTTGCAGAGCCGTATGAAGTATTAATGAGTAGTTACAGGTCTTCTGTAGGGAGTGGTCAGCACGCTCACAACAAGGGAGGTATTTGGACACATAAAGCTACTCGGAGCCAGAAATCCTGAAAACACATCCAGTGAATTTTAGAGTTTTTTTTTTTTTTTTTTTAGCATTTTGCAAGTCAAATGTACTTTTACTTGATAAGTAAAATCAAATCATATATTCAAACTGTTTAGAAATCGAGATGAAAATTAAAGCAGGAGCAGAATTAACTATACGCAATAAATTCCAAGCGTTTTAAAAACATTTTAACATGTTTAAATGTGTATACAATTGTTATAGATTAGATTTGTGCTCAGAGTGGCATGCCCAAAGGAGATATGTTTTCTAAAAGTGTATCCAAGAACAGGATGGGATCTAATGAGTCTGTTTACGTTTTGTTTGTCAACAGGAGATGTGCAGGCAGCCTGAGTTCATCGTGGGCGGAGCTACTCGTACAGACATCTGTCAGGGAGCTCTGGGTAAGTCCTTCTGGGAGTCCGCTCGTCTGTGTCGGTGCTGCTCTGTGATTCTGCTCGTACAGGAAAAGGAGAATACACGAGAAGTAATTTAGTTGAATGTAAATATGAAATCTGCTGGGAGAAGGAAAAGCTTGGAGCTGGAAGTGTTAGTCGTGAATAATGAATGCTCATCTCCTCTGATCTCTACTTTGGAGCGACAGATGAGATCAAAACAAAAAACCCTTAATGAAACTCAGATAAAAGTTAATATACTTCTACTGTTTATTAAGCTACACCCCCCGTTAAACAGAAGCAACTATCAGACGGCTCAGGAAGTGGGAATGCTTTTTTGGCTGCAGCTCCCCTAGTGGTGGAGAGAGATTATAGCAACTTAAGGCAACGGTAACTTTACACAAATGGCTAAATCACATGCAAATAACATTGGTAGCTGCAGCACTGGTATGTAGGATGGAAATAAAATCTGAATCTCTTTGTTTCTGTTTTCATGCAAGCTAGCATTAGCATTACAGCAGAACTAGCTGCTGCAGGACAAGTAGCAGTTTGAGTCGTTGCTTTAAACATAAGGAGGTTAGTTGTGGTTATGATTTGTTGATTTAATTTTTTTAACTATTGTAATAGGTGTTTGTTAGTTTTGTTGTTGCTCAGAGTGTTGCTTAAACTCTTGCACTGAATTGGCATCTGCAGTGGGAAACGTTTCTACTTGTTTGTGTGACTTGTTTTCTTTATGCTTATATGGCCACAAACCTGTTGTTCTGGGTGTTGATTCTCCAATCAGATGTCTCATTTCAGGGATACTTGTGCAACCAGTTTGCAAAACCAGTTGGGGAAATGTTTTTGTTTGGTTATCAGTTGAAACCACCAGCGGCTGTGTGCTGATGCCCATACATGCCTATATAGGTGAAAGATACTATTTGAACGAGTAAGATAACAATTTGTTGCTATGGTAACCCGCCCACAAGGAACCTATAAAAGACAGGCAGACGACAGAGACTCCGTGTCTGTTCTGTGAAGGTTCTCATCCAGGTGTAGATATCCCAGGATTGAGTCGAGTCAAAACGTTTCACCTCTCATTCCAAGTGGTTTCTTCAGGCTGGTGAATGAAGGCCTCGGGGTGTGAGCAGACACACCCCAAGGCTGAGCCTTCCAGCACAGAGTGGGCCGTTGGGTGTGGCCAACCTGGTTAGGGTTAGACGTGAATTGAGCCTGATTTTACTGGGAGTGGTTGAAAGAGTTGTATGGGAGAGAGGTTATGCCTGAGGCCTCCACCTCTGTTGAGGGAGGGATTATTTATTTGCACATGCAAAGCTTCCTGAATCCATCTCCAACCATTCATCTTCACTGTCCAAAACGTGGACCTTCATGTGACAGTGGTTTGAGAGGGTTCAGGGACAGAAACCAGCCTGCAGTTTGTGACCAACGTTTTTCAGACTGAAGACAAGTCTCTCGGAATGAGTTGTGAAATGTTATGACCAAAAACAAGGGACGCATCATAATAAAGCTATTTCTGTCACTGAGTGATAATCTGCTGCTCACTTTATGAGGAAGTCCACATTGCTTGCATTTTTGCATTGCAAATATTCAAAATGTTTACAACCTGAAGTAACTGCAGGTAAAACCAGCAGCTCAGCACATCCATAAATACGAAGCTGCCTCTAATAACTACTTTGGCTACGTTGGTGTAGATTCACAGTTGTTGACGGCGATCGTAATAAGACTTTTGCGTCTCATTCAAAGACGTCTCTAAATCTAACTCGATATTCCTGCAAAAAGCAGCTAAAGTTGGCAAATCTAAACCGACTGTAGGTATAATTTAGGGATGCACTAATATCGATACTGGATTGGATATTGGTGCTAATCCAGGCCTTTTAGCTGGATCGGTGGATTGGTAAAATTGGCCGATACTGGATTCGATATTATTTACTTCACTTTATCCAAGTGGAGAAATAACGTGGCAAACTACTTTACTTTACATTGTAACTCACAATTTACAAATGTTAGGCATTTTGAGGGTTTTATGGTCCAAGTTACATTGTTTGATCCACAAAGCCCTAACATCAGGATCGGTATCGGGACTGAAAAAGCTGGATCGGTGCATCTTTAGTATAACTGTCTCTGTAAAGTCAGGCCTTTCATTTGTGACCCTGTAAATACCTGAAAGGGTCCTGGACTCCTGCAAATCTGAACAGGATACAGATTTTTTGGTAAAAATTGGTTCATAAGGCCATGATTAACCAACATAGATTTGTTAATCCTGCATCAGTGTGAAACTCTGTCTATAAATATGACTGAGTTTAAGTCTGCCTCACCTGTATTTACAGGAAAAATGGAAAACAAGTAGCAGAAATCATTCATAAACCCAAGAACTTAAGTTGTAATTGTCTTGTTTTTCTTCTTTAAATCTATTAAAGTAAATAAATAATGGCCAGCCTCGATCTGACAACACAAGCAGCTTTTCTCATTGTCAGGCCTCTGTCATAATTAGCTTTATTACAAAAAGATAACCACAAAAATAGAATGCTGTGGGACAAATCCTCTTAATTAAAACCCTCGAAACAACTTTAATCTCCTCCAGAGGCAGGAAGTTATTTTCCTGATGATTCATCATTTATCAGGGAGCCTTTGTTGATTTCTGTTCTCAAACCAGTTAATTTTCTTGAATCACTTTTGGTGCAAAAGTTGAGTCACGCTTTGTTTCATTAAAGAAAAGAAAAAAAGCCAGAATAGGTTGAACAGAAACCACTGATAATCTAAAGTACAAAGAATGATCATTGCTCAAAGGAGCGGACTACTCCCATTTAAAGATCTACTTGTTTCAACACTTCTAACACTCCAATGAGCAGAGCTGACAAACAATGTTAGCTTGCATGTGTGATGACACTAAATCTGTCAGACGGGGTATTCTCTGCTATCTAGTTGCAGGAAAACATTTTGCAGAACATTTAAACTGTAGTGCTAACGTAGCTTATCTATTATCTATTATTATCTTAGTATCTCTGACTCAAGGCGGTTCTGAGTTCCAGTCCTAGCCTTTAGTCCAGTGACTCACCTATTTCTAGGAAAGCAAATATTTTGTCATTGTTTGGGACTGTTGGTCTCACAGAACGCCTCACAGGTAAATTCTGGTTTCATAACTGGCTTCCTGTTTCGACTTCCAAGTCGTTGCAACGCTGAGTTTTTATAGGAGGTTTAAGCATTTAACCCTTCAACGCCAAATGGGTCATATTTGATATACTAAGCTCTATCACCTTACCAGGATTAGTACATTCCTCAGATAAATTACTGTATTGAACCCTTTTTCTGCACTCTAGAGGATGATCTGGGTACTTCAGAACTGCTTAATTTATCAGATTCTGGCTCGTATTGACATAACGTCACACAATTGAACATCCATCAGGGAATCTCCCGTTCCAGTATAAGAATACACTGAATATTTCAGGAATAATTTGATGTTCAGAAATCAGATTTATTTTCTATCAGTGCTGTTATTCCCGTTGATGTAAAGTCATATATAAATAGATGATGTTTAACTGTATGCAGCGTTTGCAGGAGGGGAATAAACCGTCTATTTAAATCTCCAGGGGACTGCTGGCTGCTGGCAGCTATCGCCTCGCTGACCTTAAACGACAACATCCTCCACAGAGTGGTTCCTCATGGACAAGACTTCAGGACTGGATACGTCGGCATCTTCCACTTCCAGGTAACGACACATAGCTTTCAAAGGCAAGGCTTCTGTTTCCTGATGGTTATCATTGTTGCAGCTGAGCTCTGGTACCTCCTCCTCCTCGTTGTTCCTGGCTTCTGTTCCTAATTACAGTAAATTCAGGGGACATGATTAGCAAGGTGCATATCTAGTATATCCTGTGCATAAAGTCTCACTGCAGATGGACTGAAAACCAGAACGGTTTAAGGTTGACGGAGTGGCCTCCAGTCTAGTGAGACTGAATTCTGTCTGCACTGATCTGTGGAGACGATTTAAAAGGTGAAAGAGACGTGGAATCTTCTGATCAGATCAAATGCAGGTTCATATCTTTGACCTCGAGTCTCAGCAGTGTGTGCGTGGCGTAAATCAGAACATAATCTTATTAATACAGTCCCTTCAGGCAGCATCTGGGGGCGGCTGTGACTCAGAGGTAGAATATTCCAATATAACGATTGTGGTACAGTTGCAGGTGATTGAGGGTTTGAGCTTGTTGACATGCTGTGTGAATAAATGAATAGAGGATGCACTATAAAGAGCTTTTAGGTTCCTAAAAGCACCTATAAAAGACTGGACCATTGTATTTGTGTGATAGAGGGTAAAAGCAACCACAACTGCAGAAATTAAAGCACAATACTAAATAAAAACCATTTCACAAAGCATTTGAGTTTCCAAAGAATCTCGAAGGTTGACTTTTTTGCACGGTTGCCTTGTTTCTAAGAAAACACAGGAGTGGCTCTGGTGGCTTTAAAGTCCGGAAGTGTCCCCGCCCAGGTTTACTCCTCACCTGGATGTGTTGAGCTGCAACTTTCCAGAAAGAGGTTTGACAAGCCTGTAAGATGACTTCCTTGAAGTTTTGAGGCTAACAATACGTGCTTTAACGTCTGAACACTCATGTCAGTGGAATTTATCAGTGGTTCTTTGGTGGATTAAGGGAACACTCCCACAACAAGTCGTTGCTTTGTTGTCCTGGGGTGTGTTTGTAAACTGATAGGGAGATAATAAACTGAATTATTTTAAAAATGAGTCCAAAATGTTAGCTAGATCTGGAAATGGCATAAAATCTCGATTCTTTAACACGATGACTCATTGAGTTGAGAATCATAGACCAGAGTTCACGTTTTAAGGAGGCTGCAGTCACTGATTTATTTATTTACTTATGTTTATTTAAGGAGGATAAAAACCACTTGAGATGAAACATCTCGTTTTCAAGTGGGTCCTCCTGAGAACAAAGATGCAAATATAAAACCAAGATAACGGAGCAATATTTTGAATACAAAACAAAATGACAATGTGACAAAAATAGCCCTAACACAAAAATATTAATAAATAAACAAAAACAAAACAAAAGTAAGATAATAAAGAATGAAGCTAATCAAATAGAATAACTTGTGTGAACATATATACAAATACACATTCACATAGATGTACAATAACAATCAACAGAAAACAAACGGTGCAACTAAATGGTACAGAGACAAGTAATACTCTACGCAAAGAAGTTTAGGGTAAAATGATTTTGAATATGAAAAGACTAAGCGAAGATACACTAATAAATTCAAAAACAGCTGCAGGTGGGTAATATATGATCATAAACCAGGGTTTTGAACTGCCTATAAGAAGTGGTGGATCTTAGAACACCAACAGATGGCAGTGCTGCTGTTTAATGGTTACTATAAACGATGAGTGAATAATAATCAGACCGGGGGTGGGGGGGCACAGGGACAGGAAGCCGCTCAGATCCCGATCCGGACTGGCCCAAAGTCAACATACGTAGGTCCTAGTGGCCAGTCCAGCCCGGTCCACATCCACACTAGGGTTGGGCGATGTGTAACTTTTTCTCAATCGTCCATCGTCAGTCCATAAATCGATGATGGGCGATTTATTTGTGCAGATGACTGTTGACATATTTGCGGGCGGAGCAATGTAAACACGCACGGATGGATTTACCAAATTAAACTCAAAAGTCCCAAAATTAAGGAATTAGTTGCCAACAAACACAACGTCGCCTATTAGGGGTTACTTTGGCTTTAAACAGGCGTATAGTGGCAGCAAAGAGCTCCAACATCTAGTGTTTACCCGCCTGAGTGTGCTAATTAAGCTAACACAGCTAGCTGCTGTTGTTTGTAGCAGCTTTTGCACCATTTGTGTTAAATACATGTCAGTGTCTATTTATAAAGCACTTTAAAAACAACAGAGCTGCACCAAAGTGCTGTACAGCAACACTAAAAACAAACATCAACATCAGAACTATAAAATAGCACTAAAACATGATCATAAAAGCAAGGATAAAAAGAAATGAGATGATAAAAATCCGAAGATTAAAACAATAAGAACAAAGCCAATACAAGGAGCAAACATGGGCTCTACTTGCTAAAAGCCTTGGAGAAAAAGAGTTTTTAAGAGCTTTTTAAAGTCTCCCAAACTCTGAGCTGATCTAACTTGCAAAGGAAGCTTGTTCCACAATCCTGGAGCCGACACTGCAATGGAACCATCACCCTTACCTTTGTATTTAGATCTGGGCACAGCGAGGTACTTCTGATTGTTTGTTTGTTATGTTTGAGGTCACCAGCAGGGGGTGCTGCAGCCCCCCCAGCACCCCCACTTCCCACGGTAATGCATGCAGACACTTAATTTACAGATTCAGGTGAATTTACTTGTGTTGAGGATTCAGTTTTTCTGACTGAATCTATTTTTACTCGTCTGATCCTGATGACTCACTGAACATAACTCGCCTAACCCTAACCCAGTCAGGCTGAGGTAGACGGTACCTTTTGCTGCACAAAACGTCAGCTAACAGGATAAATGTGTCAAAATAAAGCTATAGGTTAAAATCACAGTGATGCTTTGTCTGATTACACCTCATGCATTTACTCCTGTCAGAAGGACCAGCTTAATGCTCTGTAATATCAATACAAAGAGGTTTTACTTTGTTGCTGCTTCTTATCAGCTGCACTTTGCTTTGTGCAGGACACAAATACACACTGTGTGTGTGCACAAACAGCAACAAAGCAAATAAGTGAGTGTAGCCGTACAGGCGTAGGTCTGATTAAAAGCTCGTTGCTCTGCTGCGGTCAGTGAGCAGGTGATAAAACACAAAGGCATAAGGAACTCTATCACAGCAGAGGTTCACACTGTTTGATTAGAGTGATGTGTCCATTTCTTATCTACCTGGGACTATTTGAATGAGTGTGTGGCTTTTTGTTTGCATATTTTACAACCAACATGTGTATCCACAGACTGCATTAAATGAGAGGTGACAGAGGGAGGGCATTAGATATAGAAATACCTGGTTGTTTGACTTCTGGGGCGTTGGTTGAATATTTACTGCTATTGTTGTGTAATAAGTTCATTAAAATAGTGAAAGATAATGAAAGCATCTCTTTTAAAGTCAAGACTGAGATTGAGTTTGTTGAACATGAGAGTTGTGAGTTCATGTTACACAAAAAATTGTAGTTAACTGAAAATGAGGGACTTAAAAGTGTAATGATAGGAGAGGTAGTACATGGGTAGTAGGTATTAAAAGTGGTGTTTAACAGCTTTAAATGTCCTGGGAAACCTTTAAAAAAATTAAATATTCCTCCTGTTTGTATCAAACAGTTTTAAATAAAAAAAAAAAATCATGTTATATGTCCTTCTAATCTGTTTAAAAAGAAGACAGAAGTATAAACTTGAGCTAACATAACAGTTAAGATCAGCTTTATCTCTTTCCTAGCTGTTCACACTGAGTAGGATTCGAGACAATATTCAGTGTTCCCATTGAGTAGAACAACAGAAAAGATGACCCTTTAGTTTTTATAGAACCATTACTGTTCTAGATTAAACAACAGTTCTTTATCTGGGTATTGATCTGAGTCAGGCCAAGTTGGATTTCTGTGGTTTAAAATTTACTCCAGTCTAAAAAAAATCCTTGTTTTTTGTGTAAATGTTACTGTATAAACCTTTATATTACTTCCAGTTTCACTTTACACAGTGACTTCAGTAGAAATATGAATAAACTGACTGTTAGATGCACTGGAGGTGATGCGTTTAGCTGATGCTCATAGTGATATTTTAAAAAGTATTCAATATAATTCTTGCTTGTTGAAGAAAAAACTTTGTTTTACTTCTTTGACTGGACTTTGCTCATTGTTTCCTGTTTTAAAAAAAACGGGTTTAGTATCCACTTATTACCCTTTAGATAAAAAAGATAACTAATAAGTACAGTATGATGCATTTCCTATATTAGTAGCTAAAATCTGCTGTGAATACTGTGCAGCGCTGTAGTGTTGGAGTAAAGAGTGTCAGATCAGAAAACTGGAACAATCCAAATTAGAGAATAGTTTTTTTTTTTGTTTTTATAGCAAATGCTTCACAAAAGACAGAACAATAATTAGACTGAGCACACAAAAACAAGAAGTTCACTCTTAACCCTTTAACTTCCACACAGAAGGGGAATTAGTGGCCACATACATACAGTATATACCTCAGTACTACGTAGTAGAATAATGTATTTGATCCATCCCTGAGGAGCAGCCAGTTTCATGGTGCCCAACGATGCTTCGACATAACCCTGGTTTCCCACATGGTAGACGGCCTCTAATGAAGAAAAAAGCTTATTTAAAAAAAAAATTGGGCAAATAAGGGTTATAACATGATTTAAATGAATAACAACCTTTAGATGTATATATCATATAGATCTGGGAGTCCATTGGTTAGCAGTGGACTATAGAAGCCTGTGATTTATTGTATTGCATGTAGGTTTTTGCAGAAATGATAACTGTATACAGTGATATTCCTATAACAACACATCTCTGATATCTAAGATGTGAACTAGAGTAAATAGTTCATTTTTAAAAATAATCCATGGTCTCATCCTGCTGTGTCACTGCTCCTGAGCTGATTTCATCATCTTTGATGCAGCGGGCTCTCCGCCAACCACACAGTCAGCAAACCCACTAAAAGCTTTGGGACGGAGAGAAAACATGAAGAAAAGAACGAGAAGCAGAGCCGCACGCACGCACACACACACACACACACACGCACACGCACACGCGCACACACACACACGCACACACACACACACACACACACACACACACACACACACACACACACACGCACGCGCACACACACGGTTACTGAGCTATGATATCAGAAACAAACACGGATGAAACTATTATCCATCTGGGATCCCTGATGTCAGGATCGGTCATGAAAGCTGCCGGAGCAGAAACCAGCTGCAGTTGCACATTCTTTACACGCACGTGCACGCACACACATGCACGTGCACAGTGGACACACACACACGCACATGCACAAGCAAGGGAAGGCTTTCAGGATGAAGTATGAAGAATTTGGAGAGAAACGTTGAGATAGTATCAGTCCTGGTCTGTAGTTCCCATGATGGATCAATAAAACTCTCTCTCTCACACAGCTCCTGTTTTACTGCAGTGTGGAGATATCTGCTTATCTTCTTCTTTACTGTGATGAACCTAAAGCTGCTTTGGTTGAATCTTTTTTTAGGGTTTAGATCTGTTACGTTGTTTTGGGATTTTCGTGTCGATACATGAGCGTCTTTCTGTTCTAGTCCTCCCTGGATGTTTTCTTCTTTTGTGCAAGTTTGAATCCCTTAAGCCTCTGGATCAGTTCCACAGACCTGAGTGAGTTTATTATGAGCCGGCGGTGAGGATCCTGTGAGGAGAAAAGGAGAGATGGTGTGAACCTGAAACCGCTGACAGTTTGCTGAAATTGCGTGGAGGAGCTCTGTCTGCTCTTCCTGTCTGATGTGCTGTTAGATCCTAAAAAGTTCATTTATTGTTTAAAAAAAATCATAAAAATAGGGTATTTTCTTGTTGATCTGATGTAGAAGTCAACAAATGCACAAAAACACAATTTCTTACATGGATATGCTTTAAAAAATGCAAAAGACACTAGGCTGACTGCACAGAAGCATGATCAGGAAGTTGGATTGGTCAGGGGAGAGAGCATCTGAGTGTTGAATGGTCCAACAGCTGATGGGAAGAAACTTGGTAGAACAGGAGGTTCTGGTTCTGATGGACTTTAATGAGAGGGGAGCGGCTCTAGAAGTGTGTTTCCAGGTTCATTCTAGTAAATTATTTTGATACATATTTAAATTAACGATAAAACGACTAGTTTGCAGCTTTGAACTAATTAGACCAACATTTCCTCTTTTATGATTGTAATAAGAAGGTTGTTGCACATATTTGTAGATCAGTGCAGTTTTAACACTTCATATGAAGAACTGGATGCCCTTATGGGATTTAGATTTGTGAGCTGGACATTTTTGCCTCATAGGTGTAACAGATGTGATGTTGTCCAGCAGGCGCCTATAGGAAGCCGTGTCACATCTCCAGGATGTAATTCACACCTTAATGTCAGAACCTGAAGCATGCCGGAGGGGTGTTTTTTTATGAGCTGCCTCTCTGTCTCCCTGGCACAGATATGAATTCCTGACTCTTTATTTATTTATTTTTTGTCTTCACATACAAAGTCAAACTTGGAGCCAAGTCATCCTCATAGGTGTTGGAGTTTCCTGCATGACTTTTGATTGTTTCTGGTTCAGCAGCATCACTTTTTATTCCGTTTTACCTTCAAGAATTCATGCAACATTATAAACTAAGTGTAAAAGTTTGGGTTCATGTCAACAGGGGCACACATTCTTGAGAACTGCTTCCCAGTCAGGCTCCTTTTGTGCAGCTTTTACAGTAACTGTGTGTTTATGCTGCCCCCTGCTGGACAGCAGACTCCTTTTTAGGGAAAACCCTCCATGTTTCACAGAACGGAACCTGAAAGGATAAAACTAAAACCTTCAACTTTTTCTGTCTTTGGATTAATCTTGATCAATTTTGATACTTTTGGGGGGAAAACTTTACTTTTAGTTTTATAAGAATTGTAAAAAAGAAAAGGGATGTTTTCATGTCGTAAATGTTCACTCAGTGCTCGCTTTGCATGCGGCTCGAATAAAAAGACGTGCACAAGTTTGATCAGGTCCGACTGTGTTCAACTTCCTCTTAAAACCTTTCAGAGAAATGCAGGCCGCCTTAATTCGTGGTATTTAAATCTGCTGCAGGGAAACTGGTTTGAATTGGAAAATGATTCCAAACCGTCGGCAGTTCCTAGAACAATAAAGCATTATGTACTCCCAGTAATCAGGCTGAATCATAACAAGAACACAGCAAATTATTCTACAATATGTTGAGGTTTATTTAACTTTTTATTCAAGAAAAATATCTATAATTTGACCTGGGTGCAGGAAGATCTGTTGGTGACTAATTGAGTTTTTGGAGGGAAAATGAATGTGCTGCAGGTTTAGATTAAACGTTTTAAGAGTCATAAACACTAATGTAATGTTTATGTTGTAAAGTTCTGAAATGATTTAGATGTCAGAAACATGCTCCAGCACCGGCTCAGGCTCAGTAAACCTTTCTGCTCTCTCTGGTTCAGTTCTGGCAGTTTGGTGAGTGGATGGACGTGGTGATCGACGACCGGCTGCCGGTGAAGGACGGGAAGCTGCTGTTCGTCCACTCGGCTGAGGGAACCGAGTTCTGGAGCGCTCTGATGGAAAAAGCCTACGCCAAGTAAGACCGGAAGACAAAACCAAAAACCAAGGCTGGTGTTGCTTTCAAGTTATTCTAGAAGTTGTCACAAAGGTCAAGTTATGTAGTTGTTGCCTTTATCAAATACACCCAAATGGTTATTACTAAACCTTTGTATTAAAAAAAAATAATAATAAAAACTGACTCATCACAGTGGGCCAAGCAGCAGTCAATTTAAATGTTAGGATAAATAAATGGGTACGTTTCCAGCTCTAGAGTGACACCTTGTGGTCGTTTATAGTCTGAAGAACCAACGTTTCAACAGGACATGTTGGTGAGCTTTCAGCTTGTGCAGCAAAGATTGACAAATTCAAAACAATTCTTTTCCTGTACTGGAGCTTTCATTTAATCAGTTGTCTTCATTTTTACAAAAGACCCAGTAAAATCCAACTGATGCATGTGGTTTATAGGTTTGTGTCTGGTATGGTTCTAAACAAGAGCTTGAAGCATTTAAATTCAGGAACTTTGTGTAGAAAGGAAGTAGGAGACGAGACGTACGGCTAAC
This sequence comes from Callopanchax toddi, assembly GCA_006937965.1. NCBI lineage: Eukaryota > Metazoa > Chordata > Actinopteri > Cyprinodontiformes > Nothobranchiidae > Callopanchax > Callopanchax toddi. Next base: position 98,672 of record SSNR01000142.1, on the reverse strand, counting down.
AGCTGGTGTGGACAGCTGTGATCTTGTGCAGCATTGTTCTCTCACACATGTGTGTGTACACACACACACACCTGTTCCCAGACCTTCCCAGAGGAGTAGAAAGTGAGATGAATGTTTAGTTATATACATGTTTACGTACGAGGTCGTATATAGTGTTCATCTAGAAGTTAAAAGTTTGTATCCACTGAACTGGACCTGTTCTGTGTCTCAGACTGAACGGCTGCTATGAAGCTCTGTCGGGCGGCAGCACATCTGAGGGTTTCGAGGACTTCACGGGCGGCGTGACGGAGATGTACGATCTGGGGAAAGCCCCGTCGGACCTCTTCAGCATCATCAGGAGAGCCGTGGAGAGAGGATCGCTGCTTGGCTGCTCTATTGACGTCAGTGATCACTCTTTTATTCATCCTCTGATACCAGATTAATGCAGAGTCACTACAGAGAAGTAGCTAGCTGTTCTATTGGTCATCAAAAACTAGATTTTCATGAACTGATTTGATAAAGAATGATTTTTTTTTTTCAAACTTTTCAAATTAATTTAATCTGATTAAACAGAACAAAAGAGTCAATAAACCGATGAGTTTCAGAGATGTGACTGTAAACTGTATGATCACTTTAAGGTTGATGTCAGGCTGCAGCTATTGATTATTTTAAGAATCAGGTACTTTATTGAATATTCCTTCAGGTAATTGTTCCCAACTTGTTTCCAGTAAAAGCTCTCCCCAGAGCCGTGCACTCTCTAATCCACCCAGTCTACGAGCCACAAAAGACCAGTCAACTCGGTTATTTAATTCTGAGAAACCCTTTTCAGTCTCTTTATTTCTGTTAACTCGCTTTACTCAGGATGATTCAGGACATCTCATTGCAAATAGTCTCAAATATTTTTAATTATTCCAAAACATTTCAGTCGTTTGTACAAATTATTGACATTTTATTGTTCTGAATTAAGCTTTACTTTCCTTATGTTTGTTTAAAGCTGCAGTCTGGAGCATTTTTTATGTATCAAAGTTTTCTAAATGTTTCAAACGATAGTTCAGTTCTAAACTATGATATATGGGTGGAGTTCCACAACATTTGGGATTGTTCTCTTCCTCCCATAGACCCCTATGAATTCACACTGACCCGCAAATTTTTTAAGCCAAGGGAATTCAAGTTTCCACATTGTCAGCTGTCAATCAAAGTGCATGATCATCACGCAAACCTGTAAAGGTGGGGCTGCGCACAGGACGCCCCGTGTCTTCCTGTTTGTCACCCGAAAGAACATGGATCTGCTAGAAACTTAGCCCTCCTCCGGCTACTGAGGCCTACATCAACTTCAAAAAGGAAAACAAAGACAAGTCCGGCCACTAAACTTGGCAAAGAACACATTCGAGACTGGAGTGATGCACGTGCACAATTGTAGAGGTGGGGTAGAGTGAGTGGGAGGGAGGGGCCTTGGTACGTTGAATTCAAAAAGTTCCCTCTCACTCAAATTCTCCGGACGGCGGCTTTAAGTCTAAAACTTTGTCTTCTGATTTTTTCCCCCACTTGTTTCCTTTTTGCTGTCGTCTCACATGTATCATCAGCGTGCTGTGCGACAGTAATAACTGTCCCTGTGAAACACGTGATCTCAGAGCAGCGTGCAGTCATGTGCTTTGAATGACGCATCGAGTCTAATAAACTTTTTCCTTGAGGATTTTTTGTATTAAAGTGAATCGGATTACTTGCTCTAGTTTGATGCCAGCAGTACTTCATCATTTAAAGTACACTCACATGGAAATTCAACGATTCAGACTTTATTGGTGGCTATTCAAATACATTTTTTTGTGTGTCATCTTCTGTTTTTATCTGCTTTTTTTGCTTTTTTCAAACTTAATTTTAACTTTTCATCTTTTTACATTTTTTTAGAGAAACTTTTTAAGCATTCTCACTTTTTAAAATGTTTAAGGTTTCTTATAATTTTTTACATTTTTACAAACCTTTACAATCTTAATCTACTTTTAATTTTTTCACATGATCAAAAATGATCACTTGCACTATAAAGGGTTCAAGTTGCAGTAGCATGAATGGTTTAAGCAAGAACACAAAAAGTCCCCCCCCCCCCCCATCCCTTCACCCTTCTGACCAACTGACCTGTAACTTCTAATAAATCCTGCTCCTTCTACAAATATCTACTGGACTAAATTATACTTCCTGAATACCTGCACTTTAAAGGAAACACATACAGTACACTAAAGCATCATGTAATTGTACTACTTGAGATTTGCCAACAGCTGGAGCCAAATTCCTTGTGCATGTCTAAAATCTGACCTACAGAAGGACGTTCTCTGAGGAGCAGAGACTGAATGGTCTCATCATGGTGAAAAGAATGAAAGAATTTGAAGAACTCTTGGTACGCGAAAGACTTGTTGGCAAACTGTCGAAGAGCGCTAATTCTAATTCAAGTAAATTAGCTGAAATAATTCATTATTTCTTCTGACTTTCCTTTAAAGAGCTGCTCCTGTAGCTCATATTTCAGATTTCTAAAAGCACGCTTCACCATCAAGTAGATGCAATTTATATGTTGTCGCCAAATAAAACGGAATCCAGAACGCGAGCTCAACATGTTTTATATCTAAATAAATGGATCATTTTAAACATTTGGTCTTTGTTTCTTTGCAAAACAAGGAAACTGTGTTTAAATGTTATTTGTGGTCTGATTATCCATAACAAAAGAATGCTGCTGTTGAAAATTAGATTTGATTTGGTAGAAAACCGTGAGAGCTGAGAGGCGACTATAAAACATGAGCTGGAAGAGATTCAGTCTGTGAAAGTCGTCTAATTAAAACTTTTCTCCGCTGACGGGGAGCACTGAACTCCCTGATGAAGGAGGTTTCTCTAATCCTCCTTGTGCTCTGTTATTTACGTATGAAGAACCAATCTGGCAACAATGTCAAAATATCATCATTTAAGGACATTTGTGTCCTCCTCAGAGAGACTGATTCTCTGGGATGTTTCTTTCACAGATCACCAGTACAACAGACATGGAGGCCATCACGTTTAAGAAGCTGGTGAAGGGACACGCCTACTCTGTGACGGCGGTGGACGAGGTGAGGCGTCGCACACGGCCAAGTGGGGCCAAATCCAAGTACTAACTATAGCTAAAATAAGCTTAAATCACACATGAAATGCATTATTAATACTAAAACATGTGCCCCAAAATAAAAACTGATATAGAAATCAATAACGAGCTTCCCTTCTTATTTGGGCTTTTAACGTGATATTTTAAATGCATTTTGAAGTTATACGTCTTTACTATCTTACTGATCATAGATGGTGTAGCGTAATATAACCTGATTTTATCGTTATAGTACGGACACACTTCTACAAGGTTATCAGCTTAGTTTTGTCGGTTTTATGCTAAGCACTGTTAGCTACCTTCACTAACCTGATGGTTATGCAGGCTTTCTAGATTCTCTTTGATTCAAAGGGAGACCTACGTACGTATATTTGAAAGGTATAACCCAGAAGCTGACTTAGACTTCAGTTATTTTATTAAAGAAAACAGATTGAATAAACAGACAGATGTGAGGTAGGTAGTTGCATCTTAAGAGATTCTTCTGATGTTATTAAGCTGAGAGTTAATGACGAGAGCCCGTGATATGTTATTATCTAGGGATCTCGGCTAGAAAGGAGGGGAGCTGAGCTAACTGGATCGAGTGTTATTTATCAATAGCCTCGGTTTTACCAGGTCGGGTTGGTACCTGCTGAACCGCTCCAGATCGCCTCGGCGTGAGAGACGGAGGAAGCTCGTCGGTGCGTTCGTTGATCGGACGAGCCTCGGTGATCCCCGGGGGCCCGGAGGTGTCTGAGCGAGTCGGTATCAGCGGCTCCATGATCGGCTGGTGCAGAGGCTAACCGGCTTTCCCATGGCAGGTGGAAAGAAGCAGACCGATGGTGTCTGGCTTCTTAGCCGGAGCAATGTTCTCGACCGGTGAGGCTGGCTACTCACGAGCTCGGTTGGCACAGAGGCCTTCCGTGTAGCGGAGGAAAACGGAGGCCGTGTTCTCTCGTCGTGGGGTTGACGAGAACTCGAACTCTCGGTAGCTTCCAGGCAGGAAGCTGACAGAGGGCACTTTGGACGCGTGGCCCAATGGGGAAAGAGTTACCAAGTCACGTGGTTCTCGTCATTAGAAACCCAGGAAGTTTAATGGATTATTAATATATTTTAACCTTTTAGCAAAAGTAGAAATCATAAAATAATACTGATGCAACATCAACATTCATGAATACTGGAAGAAAATGAATTAATCACATTAAGACATTTCTGGACAGTGGATTAAAGGTAGCGTCTTTTAGAATGAGACATCAAAGAGTTCTTAAGTTTAATTATTAATTAAAGGAAATCTTCTTAGTCTTCCGACACGACCGGTCCTGGAAGGAATGTTGATTCAGGTTACAACATAATAAAAGAGTCATTTTAATCCAAGTTATTAGGAAAAAGATGAGTTATTGTGGTGGTGAACCAGATGTCAGAAATCAGAGAGATAGTAACGCTTTGCCAGCGCTACAATGGCTTTAGTCCTCTTTGGTTTTGTCGGTGCTTGTCCTAGCTATTAGCTCATCAGTCCTGTAGGGCACGAACTGTATTTCTCCAAACGGAGGCTGTTCAGGAAGTTTAAAATAGTGAAATGATAATTATTTTTCAAATTTACACAGAAACACTTCAGAATACTGGAGAAATTCATTTAACCCTCTGACGCTCAATGTGTTATATTTGATGCGTATATTTTTTAAAATCTACCTCTTTGACAGGATTAGTACATTCCTCAAAAAATCTGCTTATGTGTGTTGTCTGCCCTCTGGTGGATGATCTAAGGATTACAGGTGGCAATATTATTAATACTACTATATAAACACATAACAACAATTACTGTTATCCTATAAACTCTTAATTTGAAAAATGTCATGTTTTTGTTTATCAAGCTTTTAACTCTAAAATCAAGTGAACTGAGAACTGGACAAAGTTTGGTTTTTGTTAGTGGAATTTCAATAGGTACTGTTTATCTTGCGACTTATAGGAAATAAATATCTTAAAACATAGTTTAATGGACTTAATGTCATTTAAATTTAAGTAAAACACCAGTAAAATGGTTGTAGATGTTGTACTAATGCTTGACCTTCATACACACTTTACCCTTTTAAAGGAGAGGTTTTCTGGGTTATTTTATTGTTCTCTAGTGTAATTCAATGCTATCTGTGTAATTTTTATAAAGAAAGAAGCTTTGATGTTTATAATAGAAGCTTTAGAAGTTTCCCATCTGACACCTGAATTTGAAACAGCAGGATTCTCATTAGTATTCATGATATGCACAGCACTCGCTTCTGATTGGATGACCGAAACGTCAATACTCCGCCCCCTGAAATGTCCGGAGATACTTTGGAAAGTGAAAGAGTGAAAAAGCTAAACACCCAGGTAGCTACTAGTCTTTACTAAAGATTAGCTTTGAGGGAGCCTGCTTCCTGCTAAAACTCATTTCCTCAGTTTCCCTCAGGCAGCCAGCCAGGTACAGTATATCCCCGAGTTGGGAACACAGTCTGCGTGCGTTCCGCCATGTTGAATTTTCAACAAAACAAAAGCTAGCAGCTGGGGTGGACCGAAAGGCGTTACCATCTCAGCCAATACACGTTGTGAGTTTTGTGACGTCAAAACTTGCAGAAATGCTCTCCCGCATTTTTAAGATTCTTCACTCAGAGATTCTGTTTTTTTTTTAAATAACCAGGGAAGAGAGAGTTTTCATGTTTGGCCTACATGACAGGCTCAGGGGGACCTATTAGAAACTATGAAGACCTGAAAAAAATGGATTCTGACAAAACCACCCCTTTAAGGCTGACTGAAATCCTCAGAGGTTTAAAGTGTTTTTATGGTTCTGCAGATTTAAACACCGGTTAAAAGCAAACAAATTTGGGGGTCTGGCTATTAGAAAGTGTATTTTCTTTTTTCCCGTTTTAAAACTTTTCTGTATTTTTTTGTACTTTTTTAAACTTTTGATTCATTTTCGTATATAAATTTTGTACTTTAAAAAAAAACTTTTCTAGGTTTTCTAAACAAATTTTTCTTTACGTTTTTAAAAATTGTTCAAATTGTTTTTTCTTTTAAATTACATAAAACTGTGTTTATATAATTCTTACCTTTTTTTTTTTTAGTAATTTAAAAAATGTAAAAAAAAAAAAAAATTCATAATATTTTTCACATCCTTTATAAAAGTTACAGGTTTAGACCTAAAACATGCTGAAGTGATCCTGTCTGGTCACCTGTGCTCTAAAGGGTTAATCTGGTTTCTGCTCTTTGCATGTCTAATAAAATAAATCAAATTGTGGATTGTTCATTCCAAACACTCTGAGACAGACCATTGCTCTGCATCATGACTAAAGTCTTTGTAAGTGAAAGTCAGCTGACTTTTCTGCAGTTTCCTGATTTTATAACGACCGACTATTTAAATCAAATTGTGGGTCGCGTGTTGTTGTTTTCAGGTATCTGTGAGCCATATGAGTAGCCTAACCTTCAGCTGTGTGCGTTTGCCTGCAGGTGGTTTACAGAGGAACTCCCACTAAGCTGGTTCGGATCAGGAACCCATGGGGGGAGGTGGAGTGGACCGGGGCTTGGAGTGATAAGTAAGGTTCTACACTGTTAGGTGGATAATTGGGAATTCAATTTAAATGCTACTGGATGAAATATGACTTATATTTGAACTTGTTAGCGCCAGAGAGTGGGACGGCGTGGACGACTCCACCAGGAGTCGACTTCAAAACCGCAGTGAAGACGGAGAATTCTGGTGAGTCTCTATAACTCATTCAAGAGAAATGAGATATTTATAAGTGGATTCCTGTGAAATGGATTGAATCGATATCTTACCTGAAATATAAAAGTCTTACCTGCTCCTCTTCCATCTGTCAGGATGTCCTTCAATGACTTCCTGCGAGAGTACAGTCGTCTGGAGATCTGTAACCTGACGGCAGACGCCCTGCAGAACACCCAGATGAAGAAGTGGAGCTCCTCTCTCTTTCAGGGGGAGTGGAGGAGAGGCAGCACTGCTGGAGGCTGCCGCAATTACCCAGGTACTAATAAATCTAAATAAAGGTGGAGAAATGAGGGAAAGCTGCAAAGAGAACATGAAGAGATGGGTGTAAAAATGGACTTGAAAATGAGGTGAATGATAATCAAATTCTCTTTAGGGAACAAAAATCTCGATGCTGGAGAATCATGGTGTTTAGTTCATTTTAAAAAGCACTACATTGTCATTTTATTCCACTATAAATGGATGAGTGTTCCCTTTTTAAAGGATGAGTGATGAAATTATGCTTCATTTTATATAAATAAAAATTTGAACTTCACTTTTAAACCTGTGTAGAATTAAAGTAAAAGATAATATCTGTAGATGCTAATTCTTTATATTCTACTCATGGTCTTTATAAATAAAGGCATCATTCAGTATTCATTAAGGCTGAATGGCCTGCTGTTAAAAAGCTGGAGGAGAAGGGACAACCCTAACCTTTCCACCTTTCGTCTGCAGCTTCTTTTTGGCTGAATCCTCAGTTTAAGATCGAGCTGCTGCAACCGGACGGCCCCAACAAAAAGGACTGCACCTTTCTGATTGCCCTCATGCAAAAGGACCGCAGGAAGAAGCGACGAGAGGGCCAAGACATGGAGACCATCGGGTTCGCTTTGTATGAGGTCAGCAGAGGTCCACAAAAGCTCCAAGATGCCCTTTTTACTGTGCACACACTTTTAAATTCTAATCTTTGATCTCCTTGTTTGTTTGTTCCAGGTCCCACGTGAGGTATGAGGTCTTCTACTGTTTCTAACCAACTGTGTTTTTTTTGTACATGTTAAGAAAATATTCATTAGAAATACTCTGGAGTGTTTTAAGGAACTTTTCTAAACTTGAACGTTCCCTCCACCCTAAGGTTGCAGGGCAAACTGGAGTCCACCTGAAGAAAGAGTTTTTCCTCACTCACGGCTCCAGCGCTCGCTCGGAGCAGTTCATCAACCTGAGGGAGGTCAGCTCGCGGTTGCGGCTGCCCGTCGGGGAGTACATCATCGTCCCTTCCACCTTTGAGCCCAACAAAGAAGGCGACTTTGTCCTCAGGGTGTTCTCTGAAAAGCCTGCGAACTCAGAGTGAGTGTTCTATGGCTGGGTCATGTGACTTCATTTAGACAAAATGTGTGCAGTTTTGCTGTACTTTATTTATAAAATTGCCTCACATTGTTTTCATTTTTGAACCCACAAACTAAATTGAGAAGGGTTCCAGACACGGTGACTATTTTGAGAACATTTTCAAAATTCTAGCTTTACGAGAGCGACATCCCGTGACTCGCAAACATCTCAAGACATTTTAAAAACGCCCTCATGAACGCCGTTATCGCCAACAGTCTGCAGCCCAGTCAGATACCATCTCTAGCTTGTTTTAGTCTCCTGAGGAAGTGCTGAGCTTTCCCCTCAGAGTATTAATGTAGTACCCATCTATCCACCTAGGAGCTGTTGCAGGTCCAGGTGAGGTCTTTTATTAAATGGACACCCAGGAAATGTCACGCCGTCCACCTTTTCCACTTGATCACCATTAGTGTTGAGGGGTGGTGTGGGAATTTTTTTCTTCTCCGATCCATAGGGATGTCATTGTCCGAGCTGTATTTCAAACGAGGTTATTGTGGGCGCACCACACAGCAGAGTTTAGCACCACTGATCACCATGGTGTCGTCTGCAAATGTGATGAGATAGTTGGAGGGAAACCATTCGGTGTAGTCACAAATTTTGACAAAAGACATTAGCAACTGCATGTACAAATTCAGTGTGATGTCAGTGCAAATAGTTGCATTTTCTCATAGTTTTTGTCTCCAAGTACCAGTCATTCCAGTGAGATGTTGGCCTAAATGTTCCAAAAATGACGAACCTTTTAGTGTTTGGTTTGAGTGAGTCTAAGTCACTTTGAAATGATCTTGTTAAAATCTAATCTCATGTTTTTTTCTTTGGTGATCAGGGAGCTTGATGACAAAGTTGTTGCAAATATTCCAGCAGAGGTAAGAAAAAAATGATGCCCCTCATAACCACTGAACCTCATTTAGAACGTGAAGGAAAAAAAAAGTGCTTCTGTGTTCCAGGTTAAACTGGATGAGGGCCAGATCGACGCAGGCTTCAAGAATCTCTTCAGGCAGCTGGCTGGAGCTGTAAGCTCACACTCAGACGTACAAGTGGAGAATTTAGCTCCGAATCATGACCTTTAACCCCTTTCTGTCCCTACAGGACATGGAGATCAGCCTGTCAGAGCTGCAAACTATCCTGAACAAGATCATCAGCAAACGTTAGCAACAAGGAGTTTTTAAAATCAAATTCTAAACCCGTTTCTCTAACAAAACTGCAGGATTATTTATCTGGTTTATCTGTGTTGACAGATAAGGACCTGAAGACGGACGGCTTCAGTAAAGAAGCGTGCCGCAGCATGATCAACCTCATGGACGTATCCTAGAGACAGGGCTGAAGTATCGCCTTTAATGTTTTTAGAAACCAGACTTTCTTGTTTGATTTAGCTGCCAGGATCGTTTCTTTTATTGTATGTGGATTTCATAACCACTTGTAATAGCAACAACTTCATATAGAGTTTCTGAAATGATCCTGAGCTCCCTCACTTAGACGGACGGCAGTGGGAAGCTGGGCCTGACGGAGTTCCACGTTCTCTGGGAGAAGATCAAGCGATACTTGGTGAGACTGAATGAAGAACTTCTCAAAAATCCTCATTGAGGGAGAATCATTTGATTGACAGCCACTATAAAGACTGTATTAGATTGGAAAGTCCCAAAACTGTTTTCATCATGGGGTTTGTTCTGTTCCAGGTTATATTCAGACAGTTTGACTTTGACAAATCCGGCACCATGAGCTCTTATGAGATGAGGTTGGCTCTAGAGTCTGCAGGTACTCATCCGTTTAGATTAATCAGGTTGCTCATGTTTATTGATCCCACCTGACCATCCTGTTTCATCTCCCATCATTTAGGTTTTAAACTCAACAACCACTTGTTCCAGCTGATTATTTTGCGGTACAGCGAAGAAGACATGTCTGTGGACTTTGACAACTTTGTCACCTGTCTGGTCCGACTGGAGACCATGTTCAGTAAGTCGCATCACTTTAGCTCTTAGCTAACAAAGCTTAACAAATGTTACCAAGAGAAACAAAACAAAAAAACTAGTTGCACTTACACCTCAACTACACTACAACTTGGAAACTTTTTTAAAATATTGATTTTTATTTTTTTTTTTGTCCACTTCTCAGCATAATTAGCCAATCTGAAATTCAAAACTCCAATTTTTTGGGGATGTTCATGAATGCACCATCACCAAGCAGCATTGAAGGAATACTTTGCAACTTTTTCATGTTTTAAAATCTTTTTCTTGAGCCAGTATGTGCTAATATGACCCTTTGCAGGGTTAATGAAAAGTCACTCAGCCCCATCTGCTACTTGTGTCCAGAATACCACGTTTGCAACATCTCATTTTCCGGTGCGGTGCCCTGGAAGTCTCACAAAGCCACGTATCTCACGAGGGTTAGGCTAACCCAATGTGGCTAGCTGTTATGCTAGCACCAGAGTGTTTTTAGCTCATGAGTCCTGATTTTTTTAATCTCTCCCTGCTTGAACACAGCTGATTTCTTTGAATGAGTGATGAAAGCAATGACGGCTGAGGAGACATTTCAACAGTTAGATTTAGATGTTTTTGAGCAAAGACAATGCTAACGTTTTTACGGCAGTGATTTAAAACAGACACCAGGGGGAGCCAGAACAAGCAAAACTGCGTAGTATCCCTTTAAATCTTGATATTTTTCACTATCTTTGATCTGAGCTAACTCACTATCAGAAATCTACCATGTGAAGGGTTTTGCAAAATGCAAATTTTCAAATTAAGCAGAATGTTTGGCATTTTAAATTGTAATTTGTTAATTATAGGTCTTTGAGATAAATTGGAATCAGACAAAATCTGCATTAGCAGGTCAGTGCTGTTCAAGAATCATTAGTGTCAGATTTGGTTCATCTCAAGTTTTTCTTTCCCAACCTTTTTATTAAAAATATCCTTGTCTCATCAAGGAACATTAGTGTCGTGTTGAAGGAAAAAAACAATGAAGTAGTGTTGAGCCCAAATGTCAAGAAAAAAAATTTAAATACTATTTGCAGAAAAATATCTCAAGCAGGCCATTTCAAGAATAGTTCTATTAAGCTAATTCTCTTGAACCCAGCTGCATTTGTTCTATTTCCTTATTAGAACAGTGTGTTTTTACTGGGTAAACTATAAAAAAAACAAGGTATTTTATAGATGCAAGGCAGTTTTTTGTTTTGCTGCTTTCATCATATTATCCACAGGGCAGCTGAGGATTAAATTGTTTCCCCCACAATAAGAGTCTCAAACATACACATGAACCTCAAAACATCTGAAGCTTATAAATAGCTTATAACACTGCTCTATGATAAAACTCAAAAGGAGAACATTATTATTAAACTATTAGCTTTTTTTGTAAATATGTGAACTTGTTTTTTTTATTTTGTCCACGTGACTCTAATAGTCCTTGGTATTGTCTGCACAAGAATGCAAAGAAACCCAAACCTACCCTGGTATATTTTAACTAGCCAATAGGTGGCGATAATGATAAAATTAGTAACATGTCAAGATGTAAAGTTAGAGGATCCTGTGCAAAAACAATGAATGTGTTACTAAATAAGTTGCTAATAAACTAGTTTTCCTGTGGGATTAATAAAGTAGTTTTGATTTTGATACAGATGTGAGCTGATAAACATGGTGCCTTTTATTGTTTGTGAGACAGTTTGCCTGAAAACTTGATATATTATGAAGACACTGATGCACCTAACTGAGTTTAACATTTTAGTATTTGTGTTTGTGAAAATCAGTTTTTCCCACCAAAATTGCAGTTTGCTGTAAATGAGCTGAAGCAGACATGCAGGGGTGTAAAAAAAAAGTATTTGCACCATTTCTTCTGCTTTTGCTGACTCGTCACATTTACAGGTGCTGCTCATAAAATTAGAATGTCATGAAAAAGTTGATTTTATTTTGGTAATTCCATTCATAAAGTGAAACTTGTACATTATATTCATTCATTACGCAAATGTTTTTCTTTTAACTTTGATTATAACTAACAACTAATGAAAATCCCAAATTCAGTGAATATTAACTAAGACCAATGCAAAAAAAAAAAAAGATTTTTAAATAAATGTTGGCCAACTGAAAAGTATGAGCATGTAGAGCACTCAGTATTTAGTTGGGGCTCCTTTGGCCTGGATTACTGCATTAAATAAGTTTACAGTAACGCGGCAAGCGGTCGTACAGTGTGGCAATGTAATGTAGTAGAAATAGACGGGACAAAAATGGCACCCATGAGAGCTCCAAGGCCAAAAATGACCTTTTGCAAAAACATCTTGGTGCGTCATGCTTTATGGGGAATAGACACAACTTGATCAGTCTAGAAGACGGAAAATAAAAATCATAAAGTTGACGCTTTCACAGTTAAACGTTAAATATGTTTCATTTTTGTTGTCTTTGCAGAAACGTTTAAGACCATGGACACAGACGGAGATGGTCAAATATCTCTTGGCTTCTTCCAGGTAACCTTGAAACACTCATTTAAACACACAGTTGTTTTCTTCCTCTTTATGTTCTGTGTATCCATGACATTAATCAACATTTCCTGCTCCACAGTGGCTCACTTTGACCATGTTTGCCTAGAGATCCTGCTGCAGCTCCGGGCCCAGTATTGCTGTTTCAGAAGTGCCTTCTCTTCACCAGTTCTTCCTCTCCTCTTTTTGCTGAATCAGTGCCTGTATTGGAAACTTTTGCCAATCCTTTATTTGTAGCTAGTTCTGCCAAACTGCCTGATGGTCCATTCCGTGCCGTCGCACAGTTTTTATCTAAACGTAGCGTTACTGAGAACAGAGCAACGTATTGGGTTAGTTTTAGAGGATGGAGGCAAAAAACAAAAGTTTTAATGTAGCCAACATGTCTAGCTGTTAAGCTAGCCTTGAGTTTTTGTTAAGGGGATTTTATAACTTAACTATATTTATGATTGAAGAAAGGTGAAACCAGAACAGAGAGATCCAAAATGGGTCAAAATTGAGTTAACGAAACATTTTACCATGAAAAGCACTTGATGATTTAAAAAAATAATCTTAAGTGGGATTTTTGGTTAGATCCAAGCTTAAAATAAAAGTCATACATCAGGACAAACTCCCCCCCCCATCATCTCTGGGCACAGTTTGTAGTTTAACGAGAGTTAACCAGCCAATCGCTTCTTAGATTGTATTGTTGTTTTTTTAAAAATAATGCACTAATTTTGCAACTTCTGAAGGTTCTACTGGTTCACTAATGGTTTATGTTTCCATTTTTATCAACACATCGTTGAAAGTTCCCCCTTCACCTAAAGCACAGCTCACTACTTTAATGCTGTAGCCTCACTTCAATAGAAAACATCAAAAGTTTAGCGAAAAGAAAACAGTTTTGGATAAATTGTGGTGTTATATTTTTTCAGGGTGTTTGTGTTCATAACCCGGTCAGTCAGTGGCTTTCTACCCCAAACACAAAAAGGAAGTGAATCATGTTTTATGCACTCACATTTTTGACCTCACGGTGTTGCTTCAGAGAGCTGGTAGGATGCATGGAAATTAACTGGACATCGCTTTGAAGCGTCCAGGAATTGTTAGACAGCACTTCTCTATCTGACTCTGATTGTCATGGATTGCTTTTCAATCACAGCCATTTTTTTAAAGATGTGTTTCACATTTGATTTGATACTTTCTCTTATACTGGTGCTGGAATCAAATCTGTTTGGCTTCATGTTCACATTAGCCACTCTGCTAATTAGCATAGTTAGCTCTTCACACCGTTTACCTCACCAGGCATTTCTGTTTCGGTTACTAGTACTGTATGTTGAGCTCAGACCTGGTTTCTCTCCCTTTAAGATGGTCCAAAAATATTCTTTCCCTTTGTTTTAGGCTCTTTTAAGGGTTTATCCAGCACTGGTCACTCTGGTGTTAAATCTGCTGGACGTTAAAAAGATAATCCAGATTCCCTAAAGTGTTTTTTCTCAGAGTTGTTATTAGCAGTTAATATTGTTCCTGCTGTAAAAAGCAGTCAAAGTGATTCCAGTTTAGAGAATTGGTGAGAAATTCTCATGAAGTCGTCCAGCTACCGGCTAGTCAGACTGAGACTTATTCTGGAGTGGGTCTTAGACAATCAAACAACTCAAATGCTTTATTATAAAACTTTAACTTTGTCACTTTAGCACCAGATGAAGTTGAAGACTGGTCATATTTGAGCATTAATCATGGGCTATTGTAATCTGCATGAACTAAAACTAAGTTGAATACATAAATTTGCTAATTGTTGCAAAAATATTGCAAAATACTATTTCATTGAACGGCTATGAAATATTATAGGTTTGAGTTATTTTTGATGGCAGAAATGAGATTTATTCTACTTTCCATCCTACATAAGTTTCTTCTCGTTTCTCCAAACTGAAATCTTTCCGAGTGTCATCCAGTGCAGGTAAGATACTGACTGCTCATAGAAACCCACTGCACTTAATACAAAAAAATCCCTTTTTATAGCTTACACATATTAAGCAATTTTATTGATCATGTATCAAAACAGGAGATCCCTGATATTTGAAGGTCAGTTTGAATTGAACTAAATTATTTAAAAGTTCAAGCTCTTTTTATGAAAAAAAAAAAACCCACCAGATTTTGATTTATATATACTTAAATGTTGACAAAAACTTTCCCTGTGAAAGAAGTGACGCTGTTGGACTTTGTTTGTTGGAAGTTTGGATAAACCTTTACAACACAAAAACCTAAAACCCATGTCCTCGGCTTCTAATATTGAATGATTTGCATAAAGTCTCTCTGTCGGTGTTTGCAGCAGCGCCGCTGGCCTTCAATGTTTACTATTTGTGCCAAACTTTGCATCGACCTTCATGGAACCTTACTGGGCTCAGCAGTTTACGCAGACAAAGGTTTTGCACTGTATCATAAAGAATGTGTTGACTTCTATATAACCAATACTGTTTAGCTTTATATGTAAACTGCTTGAAATTATGCATGGCATTTTAGACTGTTCTAAAATGCTTTTTTGGGGAAAATCTTTCTTTTCCCCCCGATATATCTCTCTCTTATGGTAATGGCTGGATTTTTTACTCTTAAATGGGATGTCAGTTTTGTTTGAAACTTTCCAAAGAAAAAAACTATGTTTAAAGGTGAATGTGAACAATTATGCAAAGTGGATGAATATGGTGAATGCATGTGGTGTGAAATGTGGCAAATCTCTGCCTGCCAAATTTGTACTTTATAAAGGTTTTTATCTTCAACACGTTTGGTACATAAACATTTTCTGTTCCGCCAAGTTTTGTATTTAGCAAATGGAAGAATTGCATTCGCATCATGTTTTCTCATGAAACAATCTCTTTATATTGTGTCGTTCCCTGACATGTTTGGCTTTTTGCAGGGTAATGCTTATGTAATGTTTAAGGTTTACAGGGGAAATAACCTGGGTCCTTTTGGACCCATCGATCATGCAGCAGAATGGTTTACAGTGCAACTTTCTCTGAAACCTTTGTACACTTTCATAATAAACATGTGGGAGGCTTTGGCTAACTTCTGGATTTCTCATCAACATGTCAATTTTATTGTGTCTGAAGTTCGATCATTTCACAAAAGTGAGTATGGGAAAATGACACCATCTTCACCCCAAAATCCACCAGCCATAAAGATATTTTAATAAATAGCACTTTCAGTAACAACAGTCAATAAAAAAAGCAATACACAATAACAACAGTGATATTAAGATCCTCACAGCAAATTTAGGATAATCGTTAAGTTAAATTGCAGACATTTTACAAGATGATTTATATAAGTTGGAACAAATGTCTTAAAAAATGATACAAAAAAACTGACAAGTGACTTTTTTGTGGAGCCACCCGATTAGGGGAATGTTTGTCCTCCGAGGTTATTGTTGAAGTCCGTTCACAACAATATGACGAGGCTCGTTTTTAAACTGAGAATAACTTTCTTTACAATCACAATGAAACTGCTTAAAGAGACAGTTCAGATATTTTAAAGTAGAAATATTTAAAACATTTACCTGTTGTAGAAGCTCTTTGAACAGCCTCAGTTTGTAGAAATAGAAATTCTGGCAGCATTAAAAAAGCTAACAGCTAGTTACAGCGCAGTCTGTGGCAAAGTGCTTTTCTACCCTCTTAAAAGAACTCCAATTGGACAATTTTCTTAGCAGTTCAAACAAATACTACTTCATAAACCATAACATTGCTGACATTTTTACATTATATAATTCTGGAAGAAATATTAAATTCGAACCAGACAAGCTAAACTAGCTAGCGCAACAGCTAATTCCTAATGCCAAAGGAAATTATGAATTCCACATAAATAACTATTTAATGGTAAAGTTATATGGTTTATAAAAAGGTTTTAACCTGAACTGCTACAACATTTTTGACATATTTTTTTTACAACTGCAGTATTTAGAAAACTAGCCTGTTTCAGATTAGCTGTTAGCTTCTCAATCCAGTCAGAGCTAACCAGTTTCTCCCAGCTACGTTTGTTCAAAGAGCTGTGGTAAAATAATTGCTCATAACTTTTCAATAGAAACACACTTAAAAACATCCCCATGATCCCTTAAGTGTCCTTGATTTCAAGTTGTGTTCATTTAGATGTAGTTGTTGTTGGTTTCAATCCGGGTCACCACCGTGGAAACGAGCCGCTCCAGCTGCCCCGCTCGTAGTTTTCCCGCCTGAAGGACCTCCTCGTGGTTGGCCTTCTCCTGGCTGTCGTAGTCCGTCACCACCAGGTTGGTGATCAGCGAGAGGGCGACGACGCGCATGCCGCAGTGACGGGCGACGATCACCTCGTGGACTGTGCTCATACCTAATGAAGGACAATTACAGCGGAAAATATAAGGGTGAATTTAAACTATCGTGGTTATAAATTTTGACTATATTTGAGCAAGCCATTGAAAGGAGATCATTGTTATGCTCATAAAAACCACTCACCAACGGCATCAGCTCCCAGTTTGTGCAGGATGCGGCACTCTGCGATCGTCTCAAACGACGGTCCACCCAGCACGCAGTAGACGCCGTCTTTCAGGAAGTCCCCATAACCAAGTTCCTGTCCCACGTCCAGAGCCAGCTGCTGCAGCTCTCGGTCATACGCGTCGGACATGCAGGGGAATCGCACACCAAACCTGTGATGAGACGAGGACCAAGAGAAGTCCTCGAAACATTAGTTGATCGTCAACAGAAAAGTTTTCACATGGCAAACCCTTCAGTGAGTACAAGATTACCTCTCATCGTTGGGTCCAACCAGTGGGTTGTTGCCAGCGAATCCAGGCATGTTGATGTGGTCTTTGATGATCATGATGTCGCCCACTTTGAAGTCCTGGTTCAATCCTCCGGCGGCGTTGGTGAGTATCACCGTCTCAACGCCGAGCAACTTGAAGATACGCATAGGCAGGGTTATCTAGAAACACACACTTTGGTTAACTCCTGACGTCAAACCAAACCAAGGTTGAGAGTCTAATCACACACGGGGACAGATAGATGGCAGGATGAACTGACCTTCTGGATTGGATAGCCCTCATAGAGGTGAAAGCGCCCCTGCATGCAAACACAAGGCCTTCCTTTTAAGGTGCCGAACACCAGCCGACCTGCATGTCCATGCACTAGGAGAAACCATGTCCAGTCAGAAAATATAAACGATGTTTGTTTGTTTTTTTTTTAAACTTTTTGAGGGGTTTGGTTCAGCATTCCTCACCAGTGCTCTGTGGGAAGTTGGGGATGTCCTTATAGTTGAAGGCCACCTGATCCTTTAACATGTCAGCCAGTCCACCGAGTCCTGAGCCGCACACGATGCCCACAGTGGGTCGGATGTCCGTCTGCGCCAGCAGCCAATCAGCTGTGGCCTTACAGTCCTCATAGCTGAAGCTGGACAGCATTACAAAACAGAATATATTGATGAATGTCCATCCTTCAACTTCACTATAGGAGTTCTATGGGTAGCATGACTATGTTTCTTCTTTAAACAGCTGATTTCATCTGAGAAGAGCTACTTTTAACTTTAATAAATATTGTATTTAAATATTTAGACCTTTATTCCAGCAAAAATAAATAAATAAAAAAATACTTGAACTTTTTTGACAGCTAGAAAGAGGATAATTAAAGTTAGTAATCCGGCTGCTGTTCAAACCACGTTTCTTTTCTATGTGTTGCCCCTCTTCTTTCCCCCTCCCCCCAGAATTCCTGCAGACTATTTTTGCTCCAGTGTGCCCATGAAGACACCATGTGTTCAGTAGCAGTTGGTTTAAAAGTGCACTTACCCTTTGTTTGTCTCTGAAAACATTTTAGATGATTTTAAATAAAAGCTTGAGGTAATTGTGGTGAAAAAATAAGGTTAAAGTTCCAAAAACAGCATAAAACGTTGAAATAAAGCCCAGATATTATAATATATGTCTAGGAAACCAGGTAAAAATGTAAAAAAAAAGGACAAAACGTCTTGTGTGCTGAGTCCTCTGAAGCAGCGTGGTCCTGTCACTGGAGTCTGACCCTCAGGCTGAGGGTTTATAACAGCTCCACATGCTGCGCTCCTCCTCCTCCGCTCCAAATTACGCACGGACATGCTGCACGGCCATTGGCTGATTTGGCACACCTTCAAAATAACACGCCGTTAAAATATTTCATTGACATATTGTCCCTCTTCATTCAGCTCAGCTGCTGATATTCACACGCCCTGATCCATAAACCAGAGGAGCTCAACAGGAAACGTTTATCAGATTACTAATCAGTCAGGCCTTTATGGATTTAGGGGTCATTCTTTGTTAGGACACAAATAAAAAAAGGTGACGTCATAATGTTTTGTTTTCAACATCACGTGTTTTCCCCACATGAATCTGATGCGTCCGTTCTCTTCATCCGGTTGTAAATCGGTCATTTATTGTGCGTTACGGTGTTTGTATGGAAGCACATTACTGCCATTAAAACAAGAAGTGTCAAATATCACAGCAATAATGATCATTTCTAAACTTATATTTATGACTTTAAAAGTGAAAATAATGACTTTCAAAGTGTAATTACAAAAAAAAATCATTATGACTTTCAAAGTGATAAATGTTTGTATAATATAAAAAAAGAAAATTCACATAGAGTTATAATTGTGTGATACAAATTCAGTGTTATGCATTTAAAGTTATGAATCTGTGAAACCAAAACATGATCATGAGTTTTACATTTACAAGAAAGTAAATGAAAATGTAAACTATTTTTTATTACATTCATTATACACACATTTTACTTGTGTACATGCAGTTTGTCAGCTTATTTAAAAAACACTCTAATATACAACTTGAAGCCAAGATGTATACAGAGTAGATTAACTATCTCCATCAATATTCAACTCACCAATCTATACGTGAAGCAGATAAAGCCTCAATAAAGGATGTTTATGTCTTTCTTCTTTTTAAGGTGTGTAATCCTTCAATACAGATTGCATACGTGTGTGTGTGTGTGTGTGTGTGTGTGTGTGTGTGTGTGTATTGATCTGTTGCAGTAAGGCTTGAAGTAAACACCTTGTTTGAAGTGTGTAAATGATTAAGATTACAGCTCGCTCAGCCATAATAACAGTACATGTAGCTGCAGCATACACAACAACACACAGTTTAGAAGGACTGTGGGCTGGATCGAACGTCCTGGATTATGGGGTTCCATTTGTGCCAAAAATAAGTAAATCTATCCTTTGCTGATGTCTTTTGTACACTGGAAGTGTCTACTTGACGACTGTCTATGACTATGTGACTGTCAGAAGTACTACTGCAGTTACAAAACGGCTATGCTCTGCTACATTGCCCATGTAAATTGCTAACCTGGCTAACAGTTTGACTATGAATCTGGTCATCAAGTAATGTCGTTTCCCTCTGATGTCGTCTCCATCAGCTGTTTTGTCGTGTTGTTAGATAGTGTCGACTGCTGTTACTACTGTCGTTTGGTTGTGTTGTTATATCATGTCGACTCCCCTGTTGTTACTACTGTCGTTACAACCTGCTGTCTCCTCTGTCGTTTGGTTGTGTTGTTATATCATGTCGACTCCCCCTGTTGTTACTACTTGTCGTTACAACATGCTGTCTCCTCTGTCGTTTGGTTGTGTTGTTATATCATGTCGACTCCCCTGTTGTTACTACTGTCGTTACAACCTGCTGTCTCCTCTGTCGTTTGGTTGTGTTGTTATATCATGTCGACTCCCCCTGTTGTTACTACTGTCGTTACAACCTGCTGTCTCCTCTGTCGTTTGGTTGTGTTGTTATATCATGTCGACTCCCCCTGTTGTCGTTACAACCTGCTGTCTCCTCTGTCGTTTGGTTGTGTTGTTATATCATGTCGACTCCCCTGTTGTTACTACTGTCGTTACAACCTGCTGTCTCCTCTGTCGTTTGGTTGTGTTGTTATATCATGTCGACTCCCCCTGTTGTTATTACAACCTGTTGTCTCCTCTGTCGTTTGGTTGTGTTGTTATATCATGTCGACTCCCCTGTTGTTACTACTTGTCGTTACAACCTGCTGTCTCCTCTGTCGTTTGGTTGTGTTGTTATATCATGTCGACTCCCCCTGTTGTTACTACAACCTGCTGTCTCCTCTGTCGTTTGGTTGTGTTGTTATATCATGTCGACTCCCCTGTTGTTACTACTTGTCGTTACAACCTGCTGTCTCCTCTGTCGTTTGGTTGTGTTGTTATATCATGTCCACTCCCCTGTTGTTACTACTTGTCGTCTCAGCTGTCGTTTGCTTGTGTTGTCACGTTGTGTATACTGCCTCTGTTGTTAACCGATCGTATCCTTAACCACGTAGAAGTCACAGACAGGCAGCAGATCAAATCATCCGGCCGGACACGGTCAGCGTCTTTACACCGTCAATTTGTTACCTCCAGACCCGGAACTTCCGCTAACTCCCGGAAGGACTTCAAAATAAAAGCAGGACTTCAAAATAAAAGCAGCAGTCAGAAAAGAGCTCTTACCTTATTAACCTGCTTTCTCGCAGTCATTATGGGAACTTTCACACCAAATCGCATTTAAGATGTTATATTTATTGATAACATTTTATTCATAAAATAATTGAAAATATTATATATAAAAACTCACAAAATTATTTTGACAATATGTTTAACTTCTCCATGTCTGCTACAGAAACCACTGTATAATTTAGTGGATATTAAGCAGAAGCATACTTTGTAGAGCTGCTGAGTATGTAGTGATTAGTGGACCTATTTTAATGCAGTTTAGATTAAAACAACTGTGGAAACAGTCTGGCTAGTGGCTAACAATGTTTTAAAACCACAGATGAACTTAAACTCTGCAACTCTGGTCTGATGCATCAAGTGAAAAGGTAAAAATCAATAAATAAAAATGGCAGAATAAGCAGATCGTTTTTGTTCAACATTTGGTATTTGTAACTAATCAGAAAAATGACAAATGTCTGCATCTGATTAACAACTGTTCACACTCTGATAAAGGGATTCGTCTTCTGCTGGTCCTCCACATCAACGCCATGACTACAAAAGGAGTCTTGTAGCTGCAGGAGAGACTGGTGGGTTGAGAGGAATGAATCCACAGCGTTAGTTGTTCAGGTGACCTCTGTCTCACATTGTTTGGATTTAGAAAGACAGTAGACATTCAGAAAATGACAATGATTGACTGTATCTGTATTTACAGTAAGCTAGAAAGGTAAAAACACTTAAATAAATGTTACATTAATCACTGCTGTGGCTAAAGAACATCTAAATTACCCAATTACAATGCAATAGTCCAGTGTCACAGACAGACAATAATAAACCTGATTTCATGTCTTATTTTTTTTCTTATTCAACTTTACATCAGGCTCCTTGCTTTCTGTAATCTCACAATAGTTGTGTCAGGTACAGGCTAAATCATAAAAAAACAAACTCAGTGCAGAGTGGGCTGTGAATGTTCTCCACAAAGTCTGGGAGAATCCTCCTCTGTAGAGCGGTGCCACTCACAGCCCAGGATACGATCGGTTAACAACAGAGGCAGTATACACAACGTGACAACACAAGCAAACGACAGCTGAGACGACAAGTAGTAACAACAGGGGGAGTCGACATGATATAACAACACAACCAAACGACAGAGGAGACAACAGGTTGTAACGACAACAGGGGGAGTCGACATGATATAACAACACAACCAAACGACAGAGGAGACAGCAGGTTGTAACGACAAGTAGTAACAACAGGGGAGTGGACATGATATAACAACACAACCAAACGACAGAGGAGACAGCAGGTTGTAACGACAGTAGTAACAACAGGGGAGTCGACATGATATAACAACACAACCAAACGACAGTAGTAACAGCAGTCGACACTATCTAACAACACGACAAAACAGCTGATGGAGACGACATCAGAGGGAAACGACATTACTTGATGACCAGATTCATAGTCAAACTGTTAGCCAGGTTAGCAATTTACATGGGCAATGTAGCAGAGCATAGCCGTTTTGTAACTGCAGTAGTATTTCTGACAGTCACATAGTCATAGACAGTCGTCAAGTAGACACTTCCAGTGTACAAAAGACATCAGCAAAGGATAGATTTACTTATTTTTGGCACAAATGGAACCCCATACTGGATCTGCTTTCCTGTGATCATGTGAAAATAAAAATCGCAGCAAGAAAACGGGCACACGTTTGAAATGGAAACAGCTGATCCTCGATGACAGAAGAAATGTACACAATCTGTAATAAAGTGAATTTACCAATCTATATTTCTCAGATCAACTGGCCATTTAATAAAAATGATGACTGAATAAAAAAGCAACATCAAAATGATTAAAAACGATTGAAACTAAAAAATTGGTTATTGCTTCAATTGAAGGCAATGACTCATGGGATTGTTTATGAGCCGTTCATGAATCATTTTGCATTGTGGAAGGTATTTATGCTGATGATTACTTTATGATGTGTTATGTAGATTTAATATTGGTGTTGGTGAGAATCTAGTTTTGAGATAGATTTATTTAACACCAGGATACAAGTTTCTCTCACAGTAAATCATATTATTAAGCATTCATAAAGAAGGATAACAAACATCAACAGTAACCTTTAATTTACCACTGAACCACAGATTTGAAGTACTTAGTACTAATTGTATCTCTAAATGTTTCTGTAGTTGTATTGGTCATCTCCTCTTGATTGTGGGGCACCTCAAGGCTCCTTATTGGATCTCATTATCTTTTCACAAAACAAACTTCTATTAGGGATCATTTTCAATCAACATAACATTGGTTTTCATTGCTTTTGTAATGGTACAAACAGGAACTAGATTCAATATCACCAGACAACAAAAGCAGTCTAAGCAATGTATTTTTTTTTAACAAGACAGGGTGGGAACACAGAGAACTCAGGTCAGGATGTATTAGTCCAATGAGGAAGAGGCTTGGTCAGAGGCAGGCTGGGTTCAACTGTGAGGAAGTCAGAAACACGAAGCCTTGGAACGCTGGACAGGAACTCTATCTGTTGATTGTGCCCAAGTGTGGAGCTGCTTTTATGAGGCAGACACAGGTGGCAGTACTCTGCTGATTGCAGAGACTCAGCTGTGCCCTATTAGTTAAGCAGAGACTGAGAATGAGGTGGAAGACAGTGGTCCCTCACGGGAGTTACGTTATAAAAATAACCCGCAATAGGCGAAATCCGCAAAGTACTTTTTAACAATGATTACAGATGTTTTACAGCTGTACAACTCCTCACTACACACTTTCCTCAGACAGGCATTAACATTTTCACACTTTTCACTCATTTGGTACTGGGCTGTCAGAACGGCAGAATAAAAATATTCAACTGACATATTGATTGCGTCTGAAAGATCTGGCCCGGACACTGTGTGTTTCATTGCAGTATGAAGCCCACGGCACCGTTTTCACCTGCTGAGCTACCTCATGCTGCGCTGCAGGCAGAGAAGCTCTCATAAGGAAGCATGAGCAGAGTACGACTCGGCCTGCGTACCGGTGGAGAGGCACCCAGCTGCTTTGGGTGGTCCAGCGCACAGCGTGAGTTCTCCAGAGAGGACGCACAACACCCTACGTGACACAGATCGATTGATTGACAATGGTCTGTACGCAGAACACAATGCACTGTAGAAAAAAAACATGCAATATTGCACTAAAAAAATCCGCAAAACAGCGAGGCCACGAAAGGTGAACCATGAAAAAGCGAGGGACCACTGTATTTCATGACACTTTCGCTGATGATCTTCAACTCTATCTATTCTGAACTTTGGAACAGTTTGTTTATGACAGAGGGCTCTTTAGTACCTTATTGCTAGTTGTTTTGATGCATGTTGACCCGTTTTTGTGTAAAACACTTCTGCTCTTTTAAACATGCTCTATAAATACAGGTGATGTATTTTCTTTTAGTTGTATTTATTACATCAAAACTAATTTGTATTGACTCTTTAAGTACTGATTAATGTTATACACTGTACAGAGCTTTGGTTTAAACCTGCCTTATAAATAACTGACACTTGACTAATGTCAGTATAACAGTGCTTAAACGATGCCAATAAAATGACATTTCCACATGTTAAAGACAGGAACATCTGCAGGAAGGATGTGTTCCAGTGTTGCATCATGAAGCCCTGTGAGAACACAGAAACAATGATTTTACATCATATGGGAACTTCATGGCTTCCACTCACTAGATGCAGTAGTCATGAACTTGGTGCTGGGAATGTGTTACTAATGTGGCAATGCGCTGGAGTTAATCTCCTCTAAAAGTGAAACAGATTTTTCTCACCAGAAGGAAATCACTGACACACAAAAGATGGAAGAAATTAAAAAGGCCTTTAGTGTTTGTGAACTCCAGGTCACTGCTGGCGGAGATGATGAATGCCAAAAAGTTACGCAACAGCAGAAAACTTGCTACCGTCAAAGATTACATAACACCTCCATCAATTCTGTTGAAATAACCCAGAAAATGTTAGACTTTTTAAAATTCTAGTCTCCCCCATGCTGAGTATATACTATATGTGGTAATTTGCATAATGTTGCATTGAATCTACATGAATCTAAACCACCTGCAGCCTCCACACGTCCCGCTCTGACATTAGCCTTGAGGGATTGTTTGGCATTGACATGGAGCAGATAGGCGTCACCCTCAGTGTTTGTTACGACTCCCCTCTGAGGTAACGGCCCCTCTGTTTGGGTTCCGGCCGCCTCATGTTGTTCATATAGAAAGTTGTTCCCTCTGTCTGATATCAAACCTTTGACACATTGACCTGGTCCTCCCTCTACAGACGGAGCTCAACACGCCTCCGGCTCAGCCAATGAGTTGGAACTATCGGACTGCTGCCAAAGGCCTCGTGATAACTCCTTTATCCGCCCCTTTGGGTTCACAGCTGGACTGCAATCCAATAAAAATGTGCCTGGGGATTGTACAGGACAAAAGCTGCCACATGTTGCTCATGTTTGGCTGCTAAATGTCTAGTTGAGATTCTAAATAGGTCATTAAACCATCCATTACTTAATCTGGTATAACAGTGAGTCCTGTTTTTGGCTGAACCACCTCAGGTAAACATCTGGGATGAAAGGAATAAAGGTTAAAGACCTTGATGACGCCTACATTTACAAAGACGTCAGTCCATTTGAAAAACTTTTCATGCATACTTATCCACCATTGTTCAGATACGAGATGTGATGTCATGTGACTTTGCAGATACATAGTTTAAGTGATTATATGGAATGAATAAATGAGAATGAACACATTTAGTGTGTAATGAATAACTGATGCACATTCTTGACCTATAATTTGCTGAAGCTAACCACATTTCACAAGACAGATTTTAAATGATTCTTTTGTTCATTTTAAAATGTGCTTCTGTGTAAAAGTTAAGTTTCATATGGGGTTCATGCAAATTTTCATGCTATTTTATAAACCTCTATACCACTATGTTGGTTTTTACACAGAATATGGTTATATATGAGCATAAATTTCTCAGTAAAATGTAAACCCAGGTATCAAATCTGGCATGAATTTATTAATATTGCTGCCAAAATAACCATGTAACACATAATGTTATATGATGTTTAGATAATAGTTTGCATGAACCATTTTGAAATGTGGAAAACAAAAAGTGGAAGTGGATCCAGACAGGTTTTAACTCATCAAAACAGTCTGAATGGACTAAGTTTCAAAATCAAAATACAGAGGTTTTTAAATGAATCTTTACACTGCTGTTAATTTTAAAATTTGTGGTTATTTTGGCAGAAATATTAAGAAATTCCTTGACCCTGACACATCAGAAGTGCTAGCTGCTGCCAAACATTTAGGCTTAAAAAATAACCATAAAATTTAATATAAATACCTGTGTAATGTGAAACTGATGACTATATAAAGGTTTACAAGATAAAGTTTGCAGAAACTGCTGTTAAATTTAGTAGTTTGGTGCCGTTTTGAGACAGCAACAATACATTGATCTTAGCTAGTAGCGTAGCTAACTAGCCGTTAGCTAAAATCACAGAGAAAGATGCTTCAAAATGGCCAAACTTTTCCTTTAAGATAATATTCGTTGCTCTGAATATATGTAACAAGTCTTTTCCCTTGGCCACATGTTTACACAGTTTATCAGCCCGTGTTGTTGCTGCTTGACCTCACACAACCCGACCTTACATGCTACCTTCATGTCTCAACCTGACTAATCGATCAAGACAGATAAGAGTAGCAAATGGATTTGTTTTAACTGATTATCTTGTCAGCTACAAACATATTATCACTTCCAGCTTGTCACACACCGACTCAGGGTGAGGAACATTTATTTGAAGGCCTTTTAGTATAGTTTGTTTACATGTGAGAGTTAAATCTAATCCCAAGGCTACATGAGTTAAACCTTTTGGGTGTGGGAGGACAGAAATCAAAGCGTGTTCATGTTTAGGACTGATGTGCTTTTTAATTAATTCTGTTCAATTTAGTGCATAAAATATACTGGAGAAACAAGTTGAATGAACATAAAATGTAGAAAAAACATAATTTTATGTCTTTCTTGATGCTGCCATTGGATTTCGCTAAAAAATAATCATGTACAGATTTTTCTTTTTCTTTCATCTTTGACTGAGTCTAATTTATTTTACTTGGGTAGATCAATAAGAATAAATTTATTTTATTTTGATGTATAAAGGAGTACTTTGTGTTACTCGTGAGTCTTCTTGATGACAAATTTAACTGTGACAAGAACAATAATAAAAAAAGGCTAATTCAACGAGTAATTTCAAGTTAATTCAACCAAACCAGTTAAACTGACAACTAGCAGTAGTAAAAACTAACTCAATCCCATTGGACTACTGTTCAGTACATCTAAAAAAATGGAACAATCACAAGAAAGTACAACATTATTAGTCACATATTTCAGAAAGTGAAACTCATGTGTTATATAGATTCATTATGCACACAGTGAAATATTCCAATGTACTTGTATGTTGATCCAACTGATATCAGTCCTCTGAAACAACATAAATGCTTAATTCATATGGATGAATAACTAAATGAAACTGTGTAGAAATGTATATTTATTTTACAATATACTTTTTGAAGTGTTATATTTACATATCCAATAAGGATGAATTATTTAATCAAATTAAATGTGCTCACAGTTGTGACAATGTTTTTCTGTTGTGCTCAACCTTCTTGTTCTTTTGAGTCTGATCATGACCTCACGTGATTCTTTTTTTGCTGAGAAAATCCTGCACAAAAGAAAACAACACACCACAACAGGCTGTTTTGACTCAGGAGAGCTTGGCCCTACCAGCTCACTGTTACATGAAACACAATGTCAACAAAGCAGTACAGACTGAAATCCGTCTCATGATTTGTCCCGTTCTGTATCAGGTTATGTTTTATGCCATGGAACAGACCTGGATCACTTTGTGACCATGACCTCGCTCTAGAGCGGCACTGAATTTGTTCCTCTGCTCTACTGTTAGCAAACATGCTCTAATAAACCTTCTTATCTCCTCCAAACATTGGTCTACTTTAACACTGTGATCTGTGGAGTTAAGCACCAACAGAACCTTTATACAGTGAATCAGGTTGAGTTTATATTTAAATACGAGTTCCATTGAGATGAAGCAGAGTGTGAAAACTGACAAGCTAACTGCTATTGCTAGTTCAAACAGGCCTAAGAAAGTGGATTTTGGTCATCTTTAAAAAATTCCAGATTTAAAATGTTTACGCAAACTCTCCTATAAACATTTTAACCACTGTCAGTTTCACATTACACAGATATAGCAGACTTATGATATTCCCACAGGAAGTAATCCAGCTAGCTAGTTAGCTACTACTTGAAATTGTAAACTGAACTTGAGCTAAATAAAATCTATCCTGATGAACTCCTTTTAAACACAACCTTGGTTGATGAAGATTTGTCTTGTTAGTCATGGCTTACGTTACCATGCAGGTCAAAATCATCAATATTCAACAAAATGCAACAAAAATATTTTCATCATGAAATTTTGTATTTTTACCTGCTCAACAACAAATTAAACATTGCAATTATTTAATGAAAGGAACAAAGTTTCTTGAGTTTTGAAGAAAAATAATCTATAAGAGGTATTGTATTGACAAAAAAGGCATTAAATTCCTTGGATTTGATTGAATCGACTCTTTGCTGTTTTTTTTTTTTTGGTCTTGATATAAAATATTTTTCCATTATAATAAACTAATTGGGATATGAGTCACTATTTGTAAATTCTTGTTGTATTAACCTTTATTTAGCCAGGAAAGTCCCATTGAGTTACAGAAACTCTTTTACAAGGGAGTCCTGGGTCACCACCTAGGGCATGTTGTGATCTGTGGGGGAAACCGGAGTACCCGGAGGAAACCCACGCATGCATGGGGAGGACATGCAACTCCACGCAGAAAGGCTGCAGCCCGGATTTAAACCTGTGACCTTCTTGCTGCGAGGCAACAGTGCTAACAGTGCTTGTTGTTTTTTTTGTCAGATTTTATGAATGGTGCTCACAAGTTGATGGAGGGTTTGAAATCCAAATCAAAGTAAAAACTTGGATAATACTTTAAGTACTTGGTTTTCTACTTTACATTTTTATTGTAAAAAGATTGCTGTGTGTATGACATCAGTACAAATCTCACCCTAAACCATTCTACAACTGCAGTTGTGGGCCTCACTAAATCACTCCATGGGCCAAAAAAGAACCACATTCTGGACACCCCTGTTTTACAGAGAAAAGTATTTCTCTCAAGCTCCTTCTGGATCCTGGTGCAAACTCTTCAATTACAAGCTGAAAAAGGGTTGAGGTACAGAAACAGCTGAACGTGATTCTGAACTCTGCAGACAGAGAAGTGCAACCTGATCTCTCTCCTGTAAACGTGACTGGATGAACTCAGAGGAACTTCTGTGAACTCCCTCTTCACTCCTCTGGTCACTGATCTGGTCACTGCATGTGTTTAGGAGAATTTCTGGTAATTGCTGTCGCTGATCCCAAAACAGTTTGCTGTGAAATGTAATGTCAGCACCGTGCTTTTAAAAATAATGTGTTCATTTATAAATAAATATGAAACTAACCAGTTGTATAATTTAAGCAACAGTGACAGCGTACTAAACTATTTAAAGAATTATAAAATCAAGTTTAACCCATGAGACCAAGGCGGTGTGGATTTATAAGTTGACTTGTCAGCAGTCATGTGATTCGCTGAAGCTGGTTGACATCCTGTCCTGACCTCTGAGGGTCAATTCTGACATGACTAAGAGTTACAGAATAAAAAGAGTGAAAAGTGTTTCATCTTAGATTTACTACACACTCACTTTTGGTCTATAAATGCTAGTCTGAGTTCAAGTGTCTCTGAAGAGGTGGGTTATCTGAAGGAGTAGAGAGAATGAAAGTTTAGGGGCAAAAAAGTCCATATAAAGCGATAGATACTGCAGTGATTCAGGTGAGATACATTAGCACAGATAAGCTCTGAACCAGTCATGGTTTATGGAAACCTTTAAAACATCAGTCAGGGTGAGATATAAGCAGCGTGTGTACCAGTATAACAGAACTATCAGGAATGGGTTCAGACGGGAGATGTTACTGGATAGAAGGCGAGCGACTCAGACTCATAAAGTCAGAGGACAGGAAACTGAGCTGAGCTGGGTTTATGATGCATGTTACATACATACTAAACACTGGCTGGGAGTCAGTCAGTCGTTTAGGAAACATTTATGTAGGCTGCATTAGAAAGAAATCACTAAGACATTTTGCATAAGTTAAAACAACTTATAGTAAATTCTTTAAGCTTTAAGAAGTCACACAGAAGTCAGTTTAGTGAGTCAGTTGAACTGTGAGAACACTTGTGTGCAAAACAAATGTCTGTAATCCTTCATTCAACCTGACATAGTATTTTAAAGGTATATTTGTGTATTTAAGACTCTAATATACATAATTTTCCTTTGTGATCATTGCTTGTAAATGTATCCATCTTTAAAAAAAACCGGTATAGCTCTTTAGATAAAAATATGAGGGGGATATTTCTAGAAGTGAGGCTTTTAAAAAAATATAACTTGCATTATCTCAAGAAAGATAACCATGGCAACGCAATGAGAACAAAATAAAATGGTGCTCAAGATGCAACACGCACACCCCAGGATCTTTAAGTCTTTGCATTGTTTATTTACAGCTGTTTCCTGCTCATTTTTACATCAGATGTTTCATTTTTGCCTTTCTAAAACCCTGAGATTTGATGTTGCACCAGATCTGCAGTCCTCATGCAGGCATGGAGCTGAAGAGGTGGGAGCTGAGCCTGGAAACAGAATCATCTTTTTCAGAAGAAGTTCACCAACCTCTGAGCTCCACGATGGAGTTTAACATCCAGTAACCTGATCCTGACGGTTTCAGACAAACTAGTTTTCATGACATCCCTGAGTGGCTGGAAGGAATCTGGTGATATGTTTATGAAATATTTCATTTCATATCGACAGCAGGAGAGGAAAAGTGATTATAATTCAAAAAAGAAGAGAAACATATTTGTGTATGATGAAAAATGGTGTTTTAATCTTATAGTCTGTTGGTGATGCATTGAGTCAGGTTATATAGCAGATGAACAACATGACCTGTTTACAGTCTGTGTCAACGATCCAGATCAGCTGGAAAACAAACTGAACATCTGACCTGATCACTCACAACTCACTGTAACTCTCCCCAACTCATTCACAAACATTCAGCAGGACCAGTGGAGAGTCTGGAGGTTTGATGGGATTCCTTCAGATACTAGCGGTGCATCTCCTACAGACACTGCATTTTATGAACATGCATTCAAATTTAATTAAAATAATCACATTTTTAATACCAGATTGTAATGGATCAATAACTCTGTGGATTTGGTTTGTAAAATCTGCAAACAGGTTCCTGGTTTTCTCTACGCACCACAACAGAGTCTGAAACACAAAGCTGATAACTGAATGTTCTTGAAACAAAAATGTATTAAAAAAATGACACTAGAAGGTTTCTGCAGGTGAGAAGCTTCTGATCTTAGTCTGGTCAAATAGCAGGAGAGAGAATGCATAAAAACCCGAAATCCAACAGTTATAATAAGTCAGGCTTGAGTCAGGCAGCTGAATGCATTAAAGTCGAGGTAGGCACTATAGGCAGGCAGTGGGTCTTTACAGAAAGCAAGAGCAGGAACAAAGACAGAAACATGGTCATACACACTTGGGCTGATCATGAACTTGGACAAGAATGCTGGAACGCTGAGGCAAAGGTGCAGACACACAGATGGAAGACGGAGGAGAGGTTAAGCTGAGGATCACAGGTGAACGTGATTAGAGCTGAGTGGCTGCAGAGCAGCTGCAGGAAATCAGCAGAGGAAGCAATAATAGAGAAAACATGTGGATATATGACACTGTGACAGATGTTAATGAGTTTCTTTGGGGCTATTAGATATTTTAGTATCTATAAATCACATTTGAGTTACATCTTTTATGGCATCTTTAAAGGCTGGATTTGCAACGCTTTTTGTAACATTTATTTCACCACTCACATGTGATTGTCATTAACCAAAACACCTGACTGTAGTCATTTAAGAGTAGCGCTGCCCCTTTAGATAATCATCCAACCAGTGAAGGTTTCCCAAAAGAGTTTCTGATTGGCTAAAACTTTTTGAAACCAATTATTAAAAAGTTTAAGATTTAAGCCATCAAAATGTATAGACATGACATGTGTAGCGTTATAAACTCTATTTTTATGGTTTATAATTGGCACATACTTCTGTAAATTCACTACCAGGTTTGGTAAGTTTTACACAGAGGAAACCCTCTGATACTATCACCTTTTTAGTGTTTACAGGGATATCTAGGTTCGATTCTGATGTTACAGTGAGTAGATTATGCATTTAATATTGACGAATAGAAATCTGAGTCATGGAAATAGACTTCATTATTTTATTAAGAAACATACGACAAATATCACAGATAAGAAAGAGGTAGTTAGCAGGTTTAAGCAGCATTAAGTCATTCACGATGGTAAGGTGTTTTGAATTGAATCTTAAATAAGTTTTAGCAATCTGAGTCTCATGAGGTTTTAGGAGACTAGGGATTTACTTAATTTAGATTAAGGATTCTGATGGAGGGGAACTAGTTATGGATGGAATTAGTAACTAGTCTGAGTAAGCTAATGTTGTTAGCTTTTATCAAGAGGCCTTTAAGCTTTACCAGAGTCGTGGTCACTTAACTGCGTTCCTTAGATCGTCACCGCTTGGAGGTCGGATGAGACGGTGGAGGTGGGGTCCCCCCCTTTGTCCGGATCAGACGGCAACGGGGGTCGAGGACCGCCGGAGGCCACAGGTGTCGTCCGTGGATACGAAGTTAGATGACTCATCTCTGGCAGGGAGCGTCTAGGCTGGCATTCCCATCACGGAGCGTCAGACTGAAGGTGTCTGACCTCAGAGGGAAGCTGGTTCCATCGGCTCAGACGGGCTGAGGTACCGTCTCAGGGGGAGCCGGCAACTAGCGTCAGCTGTGTAGGAGTTGACAGCTGAGAGGAGGTCTGGTCAGCGTCAGACCAGAACAGCTCTCCTCTTCTTTAGTTCTTTCGTTGAACAGAACTGAACTGAACTGTAGCTTCCGGGGTCGGAATTTAAGGGAATCTAAAAGGGGACGTGGCCCAATGAGATTTATTAATGTCACGTGACTCAGACTGCTAACTCTTATTGGTTGTAGTAATGAGTGGTGTGGTTGTCATAACCTTTTAGCAGTATGTATGTGAAATAATACTGATGCAGATCAACATTCATTAATGCTGGAAGAAAATGCATTAATCATTTAAGACATTTCTGTAACAGATTAAAGTGTCATTTTAGAAGAGACACCAAGAGTCTTTATTATTATTATTATTATTAATAAATAGAGTCCGGTGGAAATCTTCCGATACGACCGTGACCCTGGAGGAATGTTGATTCAGGTTAAACCATAATAACAGAGTCATTTTATTCCAAGGTATTGGGAAAAAAGATGGTTATTATTTGTGATGATCTTGAGGTCAAAGGTCAGAGGTAGTAACGCATTTGGGTTCGTTACACATGGTACTTGAACGCAACCCCCCCCAAATCACCCACTATTAGCTGGTTCCAGTACAAGTCCTATGCCCCGCCCCCTTCCTGTAAATGAATGAGATGTTTTCTTGATTTAAAAAACAAAACAAAAAACACCTGATAAGTTTTTCAGGTGTTGATTTGTATACCTTGCACATTTGCGTACGTTAAAAATTTTTTTCCCTTTTCTGATACAATTAGTTGTAATTAGATATAGTTTTAGTTATAAAATGAATTTTATGGCTTTATTTTCATACAATAAATCCTTCATTTCTCCTATAAAAGGTAAAAGAACTGCAGGAAAAAAGCATTCAGTAGCAGCAATAACTGATATTTGTACGTTTACAGAACGGACAAATTGTCATTATAATGGGAATCAAAGGAACTACTCAACACGTCGTGAAATTATTTTATCTGCAAAGATCATGTGCTCACATGAATGAGATCAGATGAGATTGTTTCCATTCCCAGGAGGGAACGAGACTTCTGTAATGAGCCGTGTGCAGACAGGCACGCTGCAGCACGTTAAGGTTCAAATTAGGGCTAATTAGCCTGAAATCAAAGGGTCACATTTAGAAAAAACATGGAGTAGATCAGTAACCCTTTACTGTATGTGATCAGCTGTTCAAAAGCCTGTATGCTGATGGTATACTTACACATAAGCCACCACATTGTGTGTTGCTCCACACACTGCCACCTAGTGGCTGGACATGGCATCATAATAATATTCCTAATAATAAAGTAAATATTTCAAATTCATGTTGTCCACCTGAATGGAAATAAAGATATTTATTTAAATAATTAGAATTTAAAAAAATATTTTAAATGAAATCCAAAGTCATTTCTCATGGATAAAGATGAAAAAAAAAACACTAAACCCTCAGAGCACCATAAATAATGCATAAACTAGTTAAGAAAAAGGAGCGCAAACCTTTTATTTTACTCAAAAATTGTCTCTAAGATTTAAACCTTTAAAAAATATATATACAGATAACGAAATCTAAACAATAAAGGGTTAAATCAGCTTGATTCAGTCTCATTATGATGAAGAGGATTCAGGTTCTGATGGATTCAACGACTCCTTTAGATCAGAACTGAAGAAACTTTAAGGGTCAGAAGCAAAAGACGATTTTAACCACAACAGAGCTTTTATTCAGGTTTGTCTGTTAAGTTTTGGAGCTGTTCATGTGATAAAAAGGGAAATTAAGTTTCTAGTCACAAGTTTTGTTCCGTGATGCGTCAAAGTGTCCTTCATGCTTCAGCTGAATGTGATTAAGTTCGAAGAAACACTAAATTTAGTTCCACTGATTTGTTTCACATTAAAGAAAATCAAAGAAATGTCATTGAAAAGGTTGATTTCTTTTAAAGCCTAAACACCCCAAACATTTCAACACAAGATAATCCAAAAGAAGACAGGCTGTGTGTTTCATGTTTGACGTTCTGTTGGTGGTAATCAGTCTCCTACATCTGTCTCTTTAAAATATTTGATCTCATTAGAATAAAACTTGAATCATCTGAGAATGACAAAAAGGTTTCAGACAACTAACTCGCTTCTAGATTTTGTGTTTTTACCTCACTGATCAGACAGTAGGGCCGAGCTCCGGTTGTAGCCACAGCCACTAGGGCGCGCCCACAGCCATTAGGGCGCGCCCGTAGCCACAAATGGCTGTGACTGCTCTCCCGTAGCCATCAGACCAGCCAATGGCTGTGGCTATGAATTGCTGTGACAACAGCGGCCGCTGCCCGGACGGATTCCTTTACGTTAAAGGTTTTGCGGCAGGTCAATGCTGAACTGATAAGCATTGTTTTGGCAGTTTTAAAGCACAGTAGTTAAAAACTTTGTTCATATTTTAAACTTTGTTCATATTTGATGTTTAGTGAATGCCTTTGGTTTACTTTGAACTTGTGCTTGGTCATATTATTCTAACGTGGCTGTGCGGTGCTAACCAGATGTCCCGTTTTGTTCGGGACTGTCCTGCATTTACCATAATTTTCTAATGTCCCACAAATGGACACTGTCCAGAATTTGTTATCTCAATCCTTTAACACCAAGCACGTCCTCGTTGACATTTCTGCACTCCTCAGTGGTTTGTGATATTAAAAAAAAAATTCAAACGGGTTTAGAAAGAAGAAAAATTAATCTTTCAGTTCAGCATAGTGTTATTATGGTCATTTACGCTCCGCGGTGACATTAGACCCGCAAACCACCTGCTCGCTTGTTGTGAGTAAATGTGTATGACAGAGCAAAATCTAACTTTATGCGTACACGGACCGGTGGTGTAATGGTCAGCGCATCTGCTCCGAATTCAGTAGCTTAAGGATCGAATCCCGTCTTGGGCAATATAAAATCAACCATTTCATTCTTTATTTAATTAAACAAATAATTTAATTATTAATTATATTATTACAGTGAATTTGGGTATTTGAAAGTACAGCTACGTTTTAATAGGTAGGGGAAGAGGTGTTTGAGACAGAGGAAGACCTGGTACTAGTCAAGTGAAGGCTTCTGGTGTAATGGGTAGAGCATCTGCAACTAATTTTGGCGTTCTAGGATCAAATCCCTGTCTAGACATTATGAAAAAAAAAATTTTCTAAGAAAACAACTAATGAATATTACATTGAATTTGCATATTTTAAAGTACAGTGGTATTTTAAAGTATTTACAGTGGCTACGTTCACAGCCACCATAGCCATGTTCACAGCACAATGGCT
>SSNR01000142.1:0-61096 GCA_006937965.1 Callopanchax toddi | reverse complement strand
GTACGGAAGCGTAGAGCTGCCACCCAAGCAAAAGAAAAAACGAGCGTTATCACGTTATAACGTGATAACTTTATTGTTCGAACAATATACTTTTCACGTTCGTACAATATACTATCACGTTCGTACAATATACTATCACGTTCATACAATATACTTTTCACGTTCTTACAATATACTATCACGTTCATACAATATAATATCACGTTCTTACAATATACTTTTCACGTTCTTACAATATACTATCACGTTCGTACAATATACTATCACGTTCGTACAATATACTATCACGTTCTTACAATATACTATCACGTTCGTACAATATAATATCACGTTTTTACAATATAATATCACGTTCTTACAATATAATTATCACGTTTGTACAATATGTGTACAAGGTTTGAGTATTACGGGTAGTCAGCGAACGCATCACGAAGCTAAAACAGAGCACAACACGGATGAAGGCGACCTATCTGTATGATTGTGAACGAGAACACCCAGTAAAGTAGCACTAGCTCCTGTCTTCACTTTGATGAGTGTGCAGACACCACAAGACCACCATGGACCGAGGCTCCATGCTGTTATTGAGCAGCTTTATCGGTGGCTGCTGATGCGTACAGAAGGAACTCATAACGCATGGGGCTGTGTAGGAGGAAAATCGGTGTATCATTCGTTTTTCACAGATTGAGAGTCCACCTCAGTCTGATCAGACTGACTGCAGTTCTCGGATCAACTGCAGGGGTCCAGAAGGCTCCGGAATCACACCACCCGAGCTGCATTCAGGCGGGTTATATTGTCACACAGTGTAGAGCCCTGCAGGACTATTATTTCTTAACACGCTCCCGCTGAATTCCTGACCACAACTGCCCGCAGTTTGTCTCTGTCACTCACACACACTCCCGCTATCCGCATCCAACCCGAGAACACGGGAAAACCCTGAGCCAGAGCGCATCTTGGGCGCAGCGCGCACTGACATGCAGCTGTGTGAGTTCACTGAGAAGATCCTTCATTAAGAAAGAACTTCTCAGTGAACTCCTGCTGTCCAAGATGCTCAGTAACAACAAAACCTCTCCATGGCTCAGTGCAAACAGCAGTTAACGTGAAACGTATACTGTTTAAACGTATATTGTACAAACATGATAATTATATTGTAAGAACGTGATATTATATTGTACGAACGTGATAGTATATTGTACGAACGTGATAGTATATTGTACGAACGTGAAAAGTATATTGTTCGAACAATAAAGTTATCACGTTATAACGTGATAACGCTCGTTTTTTCTTTTGCTTGGGTGGCAGCTCTACGCTTCCGTACCAAACTAACCCTAAATTCATTTAAAAAATGTACTATTTGGTTATACTAAGTATGAAAAGAAAAATCCCTGTCTAGACATTATGAAAAAAAAATTTTTTCTAAGAAAACAACTAATGAATATTACATTGAATTTGCATATTTTAAAGTACAGTGGTATTTTAAAGTATTTACAGTGGCTACGTTCACAGCCATCATAGCCATGTTCATAGCACGATGGCTGTGAACGTAGCCACTGTGGCTACGTTCACAGCCATCATAGCCATGTTCATAGCACAGTGGCTATGAACGTAGCCACTGTGGCTACGTTCACAGCCATCATAGCCATGTTCACAGCACAATGGCTATGAACGTAGCCACTGTGGCTACGTTCACAGCCACCATAGCCATGTTCACAGCACAATGGCTGTGAACGTAGCCACTGTGGCTACGTTCACAGCCACCATAGCCATGTTCACAGCACAATGGCTGTGAACGTAGCCACTGTGGCTACGTTCACAGCCACCATAGCCATGTTCACAGCACAATGGCTGTGAACGTAGCCACTGTGGCTACGTTCACAGCCATCATAGCCATGTTCATAGCACAGTGGCTATGAACGTAGCCACTGTGGCTACGTTCACAGCCATCATAGCCATGTTCANGCATATCACCCACACTCTCACGCAATACATTCATCCTTGTGTGCATGTAACATGCATCACCAACATGAGACCATGCAATGGATCAAGTCAACATTTTTATTTACCAGATCTATAATGTGCCTTTTGGCTGTACTTCATTTGTCTTTGAGTGCCATATTAAAGTTTTTTTTGTCTGAAGCATCATTAAAAATAACTAAAACCAACTACTTATACGTGTCCTTAGAATCAGATAACACTTCCTCTAACAACAAAGGTGTAAACTCTGAGTAAAAAGGAAGGAAACTCAGAATAGGACTGAAACCTGTTGGTGTGATGTGAGTACCTGATGTAACTTCTCCTTATTTATCATTACAGTCAGAGTTAAGTAGACTCTGATCAGCTGCAGCAGCTCTGGATGTGAGGATGGAGCACTCTTTGCTCTGCATGCTGGGATTTTTCTGTAAGTATATTTATGACCTTCTGTCTGCAGATTAAAGATAGATGTTTCTACTTGGTGAGAATGACAGTTTATTTAGTTTAACATTGGGCTGCATGGTGGAGCAGTTGATAACACTGGTGCCTCGTAGACAGGAGGTCATGGGTTTGCGTCTCGGCTTGGCGGCCTCTCATGGAGTTTGCGTGTGCTCCACGTGCGTGCGTGGGTTTTCTCCAGATATTCCAGTTTCCTCCCACAGACCAGAAACATGCAGATTAGGTTGATTTGTGTCTCTAAATCGTCCCTCGGTGTGAGTGAGTGTGACTGGTTGTTTGTCTCTATGTGGCCCAGTGATGGACTGGAGACCTGTCCAGGGTGTCCCACGCTTCTGGGCTCAGTTTAAAGTGAAGAGAAGTACAATATACAGACAATTTGGCTAAAAATAACTGATGTAATTTTTAAATATCCATCAATTAAAAAAATCTTATTATAAAATCCTAACCTTGCCAAATAATTTAGCTTTACTTTTTCTGTCATTCATATCAAGTCTAACATGGTTTTATTCTTTATTTCAGTGCTCAGTTCACAGAACTATGGAGACGCTAAAGGTAAACATTTAAATAATATATTTAGCATTATGCTTTTAATTGATGTTTTTCATAAAGTGTTTTACTATTTGAATCATTTTCACTCTTTATTTCCCTCTAATTGTCTTCATTTTTTAAAAGGATCTGATTAGTGAACAAATGAACTTCTAGTGGTTCAACCTTAAGACAAAGTAAACGTGTCCAAATGAACAAACTTTCTTTATTTTAGTTTTCTTAACAGATCAGAATAATGAAGAAATGAGACCTGAGATCAGTGAAAACACAAACACTTGTTTCTGGAGTTGATGATCAAACTGAAGCAGTTTCTGATGATTTTATTGTTTAAACTCCTAACTAGATGTTTTCTCTATGTTAACAGCTTACATTAAACCCAGAGTGACTCTGGAACCCAGCAGGTCTCAGATATTCAGAGGGGAGTCAGTCACTCTCAGATGTGAGATCCAGGATGAAGGAGGAACTCAGTGGACGTATGAATGGAGCAAAAAGAACTTAAATAAATCTCCAACATCCAGAGAATTCAGGATCAACAGTGTGTCTGAGTCTGATGGTGGAAAATACAAGTGTCGGGGTAGAACTCACCATCACAAAACAAAAGAGAGTGATTCCTTCAGACTGATAGTTACAGGTGAGTCAGACTTTTGTTCATAATGAAAAGGTTTCATTTATAAACATGATCTAAACAGGAAACGTTTCCCAAAACAGCTGATCCAGTCTCCTCTATAAAGATCTGACAATTAATTTGAACATGTCTGAAAGTTAAAATGAAAATAAGTGATTAAAGGGATTTTCAGTACTTTAAAAAGTATTCTTAGTTTATTCATCTGAGTCTGAAAGGCTTCAGCTACAGATTGAACTCTTAGCTTTGTTCCAGAATGTCTTTTGATGTAAAAATGATCTGTTGATGTTCACTGAGGAGACATGTTGATCATTTATCTGATCCTGTTGTTCTGATGTTTATGAGAACTTCATTTTCAGAAAGTAACTTTTGCTTTTACAAAACAGGACTTATTAGAGACAGGCTGCAGGACCAAACATGGTTTTGTTTAATTAGTTCAAACTGAGTTAAATTCACAACATTTGGGATTTTTTTCTGTTTAACAGTCCTATTACTATTCACTCATCCATCAAACTAGACTTTTTCTATGGGGAAAAAGACAAATTATTAATAAAACATATAGCCTAATTCAGGAAAAAACTACAATAAACAAAGACACAAACAAACCCTATAGATTCTGGAAATGGTTCAAACAGATTTAATGAGGTCATTCTTTTGCTCACAATAAGCTTCTCATTTCTTTTTGGTTCCTTGAACCTTGAACAATAAAATGATTCTGCAGATATTTAAAGTTTCATTATTTCTAACAAAAAGCTTCCTGAAACAACCACCTTCTAAAATGTATTGGTAAAAAATATATAAAATGTTTTCACATATTATTGTTTTATTACATTTTTAAATTTCATTTATCTTGTTTATTATGACATGTGCTGCTGTCTTTCTTAGTCAAGTCATCCTTGTGAAAGAGGTCTTGTTCCTAATGAGTCTTTTATCTGATTATTAAAGGTTTAATAAAAAATTAAAATGTTAACTTTCAGTTTTAGTTTTTTAAAATTTCCACTTCCAATCCTTTTTTATTATTGTTGCATCTCAGTTTGAATGAAATCTGAAAACATATTTTGATATCTTTTCACAGTCTCTTTATTTAAAAAAAAAAAAATTATTGATTCATTATTTGCTTTAAACAGCAGGTAAACCCAGAGCCACTCTGACGTCATCAGAAACAACCTCACCAGCAGGGGGCAGTGTAACACTGAGCTGCTCTGTGTCAGACTCTACTGGCTGGAGGTTTGACTGGTTCAGGTTTGGATCAGTTTACCATCCATCTGAGTCTGAATCAAACAGAGTCAGAGTCTCAGAGGGAGGTGTGTTCAGCTGCAGAGGAGGACGAGGAGATCCAGGTTTCTACACACAAACCAGTAATGAAGTCACTATTATACAAACTGGTGAGTTTAATGGTTTATTCTGGACAAATAAACACAAGTATTTAAGACAATTTTTATGTATTTATTTGTCACAAATAAAATAAAATAAAGCCATTTTGAAAAAAAGAAAGAAAAGAAAAGAAATTGGTAGATTTTGAAAAGAAAACAATTGAAGACATCAGCTGTTCTTTCTTTTTTTTTAATTCTCCAAATATTTTTATGATAACAAATCTTATCTTTATTTTTTAAACAGTGATACTATGACAAATTAAAGTGTCAGCATTCAAAATAAAAAATTCAGTTGTTTTTATCACTATAATAAACTTCTAACCAGGTATTTTCTTCATGTTACCAGTTCCCAATAAACCCAGAGTGGCTCTGGAACCCAGCTGGTCTCAGATATTCAGAGGGGAGTCAGTCACTCTCAGATGTGAGATCCAGGATGAAGGAGGAACTCAGTGGACGTATGAATGGAGNAATGTCTAGACAGGGATTTGATCCTAGAACGCCAAAATTAGTTGCAGATGCTCTACCCATTACACCAGAAGCCTTCACTTGACTAGTACCAGGTCTTCCTCTGTCTCAAACACCTCTTCCCCTACCTATTAAAACGTAGCTGTACTTTCAAATACCCAAATTCACTGTAATAATATAATTAATAATTAAATTATTTGTTTAATTAAATAAAGAATGAAATGGTTGATTTTATATTGCCCAAGACGGGATTCGATCCTTAAGCTACTGAATTCGGAGCAGATGCGCTGACCATTACACCACCGGTCCGTGTACGCATAAAGTTAGATTTTGCTCTGTCATACACATTTACTCACAACAAGCGAGCAGGTGGTTTGCGGGTCTAATGTCACCGCGGAGCGTAAATGACCATAATAACACTATGCTGAACTGAAAGATTAATTTTTCTTCTTTCTAAACCCGTTTGAATTTTTTTTTTAATATCACAAACCACTGAGGAGTGCAGAAATGTCAACGAGGACGTGCTTGGTGTTAAAGGATTGAGATAACAAATTCTGGACAGTGTCCATTTGTGGGACATTAGAAAATTATGGTAAATGCAGGACAGTCCCGAACAAAACGGGACATCTGGTTAGCACCGCACAGCCACGTTAGAATAATATGACCAAGCACAAGTTCAAAGTAAACCAAAGGCATTCACTAAACATCAAATATGAACAAAGTTTAAAATATGAACAAAGTTTTTAACTACTGTGCTTTAAAACTGCCAAAACAATGCTTATCAGTTCAGCATTGACCTGTCGCAAAACCTTTAACGTAAAGGAATCCGTCCGGGCAGCGGCCGCTGTTGTCACAGCAATTCATAGCCACAGCCATTGGCTGGTCTGATGGCTACGGGAGAGCAGTCACAGCCATTTGTGGCTACGGGCGCGCCCTAATGGCTGTGGGCGCGCCCTAGTGGCTGTGGCTACAACCGGAGCTCGGCCTCCCTCTGATCAGATTCAGACTTTGTTCCTGCTGTTGAAGCTCAGTAGTGACCTCTACTGGACACTTTTGATCATTACAGCCAAATTCTTTAGTCAGGAGAGAGTTTAAAAAGAAAGAATGAATTAAAAAAAGTATTTATCTCAAACATATTAAAAAACAACAATCAATAAAGAAAAAAAAACATTTTAAAAGATGGAATACAACTTCTCCATGACCAAATTATAAAAATGACTAACTTTAAAAGAGATTATGCTTTAAAATGAAATTAATTAATATTTTTTCAAATGTCTGAGAATGTTTTATTCTATTTAACTGAAGTACATTTCAGGGTTTTGCACTCATAGACATTGTTTATTCTGTAAGTCTTCAAAATGTGAGGTTAATTCTGAAAGTGCTGTTTTTCAAAATAAAGGTTTTAAAGTTGAACAGTAACTAAAGAACACAGCTATGTTTTTTATTTGGCTCTGTTCCAGATAAATGATTCAGCTGTTCCATGTTTTCTTCAGACTTTCTCTTTGAGTAAAATAATTATTAGCATGTTTTGAAAAGATATATTAGTACAGATGAATGAATCTAATCAAGTGTAATAGGTCATTTTGAGAATGAAAATTAAATTAATCTATAATTAAATCTGAAAACTAAAACAGGAAGATATTAAAAATGAATCTGTGTTAGAGAGTTGGAATCAGGAATGGATTTATTGTCTTTTGTAAAAACGGGCAGGTTTTTTTCTTCTATCTGCTCCATTTCATTTAAATGTTTTATGTATATTCTGTTTGTTTTGTTTTTTACATTTATTTTTTGAATGAAATAAACAAACAAAAGAACAGATATAGATATGCATTGTATTTGTTTTTTAAAATGTATCCAGGAAATAACAGATCCAGGAAGGGAACCACTCTCCTGCTCCTCATGGAGGATCCCTGGCCCCCCCCCTCTCCCCTCCAGTGAGCTCTTGGTGAACAGAAAGCAACCAGGAGTCAGTCAGACGCCAGAACCACCTCAGAACTCCTCCTGAATGTCGGAGCTCCTCTCCTCCTCTTTAAGGCTGAGTCCAGATTCTCTACAGAGATCTAAATTCAGCTGCTTACCCAGGATCCTTTCAGCTAGGATCCAAATCTCATAGATCAGGAATGGAGTGCAGACATCTTTCAGCTCAGATCCTTCTTCACTAAAGAAGAATTCCTAAAAATAAAATCCAGGACCGTTGGTCCGTCTCCACTCCACCATCACTCATGAACAAAATACCAAGATTCTGCGTTTCAGATCCGTTAACCCTGATCCCACCAGATGGAGACAGAGAGTCAGACACATAATGT
Source organism: Callopanchax toddi (assembly GCA_006937965.1). NCBI lineage: Eukaryota > Metazoa > Chordata > Actinopteri > Cyprinodontiformes > Nothobranchiidae > Callopanchax > Callopanchax toddi. Next base: position 53,357 of record SSNR01000142.1, on the reverse strand, counting down.
GTCTATTATTAGAATTTAAACATGCTATCAGGTTTTGATTAGGCTTCAGAAAGGTTTTAAAACCCCTCTGTTCACTACAGAAATGCGGTGGATAACAAACCCCCACATCCTGTCCACAGACTGCTGCAGTGACATGTGGAAAAGTGTGAATCAGCTACGTTGCTACCTGAAAACAGCTCAAACTAACTTCTAGTTTTCTCATAATGAATGAATCTCAGCTGTTTTTAGGAGAATCGCTTTCATTCCTGACATGAATTCAGATCCTGCTGGTGTTTCTGTGGTTTTAGTTTGGATTCATTCACTGTGTTCTAAGGTATTCAGAGAACTAGTTGTTCATTTAAATAAATTAGTGAATAAAAAGTCGGATAATATTACTTTACGTGATTCATTTGGTTTTATTATTATAATTATTACATTAATATTATTAAATCAGACCTCTTATGAACTTGAATGAATAAAAAAGCAAAGAAGAATTTTTATTTCTCTTTAGAATAATCTGGAGCAATCTGAAGTTATTTACAGTTAATCTGTAGATGGGAATAAATAGAGCCCCATGATTAAAAGAAAACCTGTACTGAGGTTTTAAAACAGAAGATATGATCCTTCTGCACTGATTCGGAACACAGGAAACCAAAGGAGTGTTTCATTATCTGTGAGATATAATAACGTTGACTTCAGATCAACAGGAGATTTGATCAGGTTGCTTCTTCTGCTGAAGGAACACGTAAATAAAAAGATGAATCCAGGTCATTATAAAGGAGTTCAGTGCAGCTGACCTACAACATTAAAACCAAACACTTCATAATCAATAAAAATACATTAAAAAAGCAATGAAAGAGAAACAGAAAGTAACAGCTGCAGCAACAGGAAATGTTTTGAAGCTTTTATCAGTCTGCATGGTGGTGCAGTAGCGAGGAGGATGTGGGTTTTGCACCCAGTTGTGGCCTCTCTGTGTGGACTCCCCCCCCCCCAGACCCAAAACATAGGTTAACTGGTGACTCTAAATTGCAGGTGACTGGTTGTGTCTCGTTTGTCTCTGTGTGGCCCTGTGATGACGGACGTTTGGATTATTTTAGTGATTTTCTTCTTGCTTTTGGAATTTAAAACTTCTGTTTTTAGATAAAACACTAAATAATTGATGGGAATGAAATAAACCTCTTAATCTGAACTGGACTAATTTAAGGAAAGCTGATGAATCTAAAACCAGACATGACTGATAAGTATAAAGGAAAGCATGAAACTTAGGTCTTAAATCAAATTATTTCCATCATATTTCCTTCATATTCACATTGAGCATCATGTTATTATTTCAGTACAAAGTTCCTGCACAAAGTGTTAGACTTTAGTGTTTTATTGGGTGGTTTTTGGAGGAAGTCTAACTTATTTTCTTAGTCTTCTGTCTTCTTTCACTTCCTTATTTTTTTTAAAACTCTATCATTTTAAGAACTGGTTTAATTTGCATTGGTGAGATCTTTTTCATGCTTAAATAAAACCTATAAAAAAAGTTCAAGGTTCAACCTGCAGGAAACACAGAGAGAGGAGGATCCAGGAGGATGGAGGAAACGTTCTGATTCTTTCACATCAGCCTTTTAAATTCTCTCCTTCCTCCCCACCTCCTCTTTCATCATCGCTCCTGTTCCTTCACCACCTTTGTCTTTAACTTCTCCTGTCTTCCTTCCCTTTCTTTTCTCCTCCTCCTCTCTGTGAAACTCCCTCACTGCAAATTATTTGGTGCTGGCCATGATTTAAAATCTTATTTTCAGACATGCTAGAAAATTTGCCTTGTTTTAATTCACTTGTTTTTAACCCTTGATTTTAGATAACAATCTTAAATCAAGGATAACCATACTTTTTTTTCCCTGTATTAGATTAGAAATCCTAAAATAGAAAGAATAGCTTTTAAAATAAGCTAGATTAGGTCTATCACCAGACATTTCTCAAAACATAACTTGTTTCAAGATGCAGTGACAAACTCAATGTGCTTGATTTAGGAAATGCACATGAAGCATCTGTTGAAAACATGGTTCAAATTTGCACATAAAAGAAAAAACATTTAGCCACAATTTATCACAAGTATGACACAGTTTATGTCTTGTTTAATGGTTTCCTTCTCAGCTAACCCCAAACTGAATTAGTTTATCAAATATCTGACCTTTCATCATGTTTGCTCTTCAGATTCTCACCCAGCAGCGTCTCTCACAGTAAATCCGCCTGCACCCTTTACAATATTACAGGTCCAAGACCTGTCTTGGTTTAACAACACGTCCATATCGAGTTGTATATCTGGGTGTTGCAGTGTCCCTGTCAGGGGGATCCACAGGCTGAGGCTGGGAAACCACAGCGCTGTTATGGCTGCTGACTGCCGGTTGAATGGACTCATCTCTTCCTATGCTGTCTCTGCTTTCGTGGAGGTGCCGGCGGTTACTACGAAAAACTTGTCCCATGTCCGTGATTATGTTGTAGCTCCTGAACGTGTCGGCAGGACGCGTGACCTTCGAAAAGTGAGCTTCGGAGGGAGGAGAAGCAGAGAGGATACTGGCCCTGCTGAGGTTCAGTCTGCTTTTCTCCAAGCTCCGGAGCTTGTTTGTGTTTTATGAAAAGTTGTCTGTTTTTTGACCTAGTCTGGGTATTTCATAATGTTGGATGGTTTAAACCTGACAACCAGGAACCATCTTGTTGGCGGAAACAGACCTGTGTGCCTGGATGTAGTTGAGGCAGGGGTCGGGCTGCTCTGTTGAAGTAAGGCGCTGCTGGCAGACTTCTCTCCTCTCATGCGCTGTTTGCTGGCAAACTACTTGTGGTTTCAGCTGTTTTGGTGTTGCAAGGAGGACGGAACGAAGTCTCCGGCTCATGAGTAGTTGTGCAGGCGACTTTAAGTTGTCCACGGGGGTGTTCCGGTGTAGGTACCACATCTACTCGGCCTGCCAGATCTGCTCGGGGCCTGCGCCTGCCGATTACGTGGCACGAGCTAATTGGCTGAACGTACAACTAACGGGAGTGACGTCACCACGTTCGTAAAAGTTACGTTTACACGTTGACGCTGAAGCTTTTGATTGGTCAGGATAAATTCACGGCTGTAGTCCGATTAAGGACTACAACTTCGTTTTGAATGAATCTTTAGATTTATTTAAATAGGAACTAACGAAATATACAGAAGAATCCTACATTTATACAAATGGCCAGGCCTGCAAATTATGTAAATACATTTAAAACATTCACATATGAGAACTGTTGTGCTTATTTGGCACAATCTGACGTTGATTTGATGTAGTTTCAAAACAAAGACAACATCGTGTTTTTATTAACAAACTACAGATGTAAAAAAAACATTTAGGCGGTCAGAATCATGGATTTAATAACAAACCTGCTAAACTCTTTCCAAAACCTGTGTGAAAGAACAGTAAAGATAGGGGTTTACAGCGTATTTTGTCCGAGTGGCTTTGCCGTAGTGTGACGTCGTCGGTAGGAGAAGGACCCCGAGTCGATCTGGCAGCCCGAGCAGATCGGGTACCTACACCGGTATTCCAATAGGCTCAGGTAAGGGTCCTTATGTTCAGCGTTGGCCTTGTCTAGTAGTCTTTTAGCTGTCTGGACAGTCTTTTCGGCTAGGCCATTACTCTGTGGGTAATGGGGGCTAGTAGTAGTGTGGGTGAAACTCCATGTCTTTGCGAACTGTTGGAATTTACTTGAGGTTTAGCACGGGCCGTTGTCGCTAATCACAGACTCTGGAATACCGTGCCTGGCCATGGCTGACTTAAGTTTGTGGATTACTGCTTCTGCAGTGCAGTTGTGCAGGCTTTCCAACTCGAAGAACCTACTGTAGTAATCTACGATGATAATATAGTCTTTTGAGTTCCAAGTGAACAGGTCAGTGGCTATAACCTGCCACGGTCTTTCTGGAATTGCAGGGGTTCCTTGGGGTTAGCAGGTCGTCTCTCTTGGCATGTGCTGCAGGCTCCAACTGCTTCCTCAATCTGCTTTCCCATGCCTGGCCAAAACAGGAGGTCCCTGGCTCTGTTTTTACTCTTTTCAATGCCCATATGGCTGGAGTGAATACGATCTATCATGTCCTTTCTGAGCCTTTTGGGGATGATTATTTTCTCCCCTTTAAACATGATTCCATCTATCAGTGAGATCTCATCTCGGTGGTTCCAGAACTCCTGGATGTCAGGCGGACATTGAGATCTTTTGTCTGGCCATCCCCTCAATGTGGTCCTCCTCAGAGTGTTGAGCTGGGAGTCCTGGCTTGTCTCATTTCTCATCTCTGAGAGTCTATGATCACTGACAGGCATGTTGCTGAGGACTGTGTGAATCTGCGCATCCACCCCGTCACATATTGATTTGTCATGGAACTCTATGGATTTCCGGGAGAGCGCGTCGGCTACTGGGATGTCTTTCCCTGGCCTGTGGATGATGCTGATGTTGTATTTCTGCAGCTGTAGTATCATCCTCTGCAGACGTGGTGGTGCTGATGCTAGTGGTTTTTTGAGTATGGACTCTAATGGTTTGTGGTCCGATTCAATGGTCACGTGTCGACCGTACATGTACTCGTGGAACCGCTTGCAGCCAAAGAGAACAGCATATAGCTCCTTTTCTATTTGGGCATAGTTCTATTCGGTGCTGTTAAGTGACTTGGATGCGTAGGCAACTGGCTTACCGTCCTAAAGCATCACAGCACTAAGACCACTTTTAGATGCGTCGACCTGTAGCCTTAACTCTTTCTTAGGGTTGAAAAAAGAGAGAACTGGGCCTGGTTCTTTAGTAATCAGCTCCTTCATTTGTCGAAAAGCTCTGTCATGGTTCTTGTCCCGTATGAACTCACTGTCCTGTTTTAACAGCTGGCGGAGTGGCGCGTTTATCTCTGACAGGTGTGGGGAAAATCTTGCTAAATAATGAATCATCCCCAGCACTGTTTCCAGTTCTGCTCTGTTCTGTGGTGGAATGGGCGGGTCTGACTCTGGTTGAGTGGGCGGGTCTGAACCTGGTGCAGCTCCACCTTTCTGGTTCTGCAGCGAGCACTATTTGGAATAATCAGGTACACCTAAAAAACAAATCCAGTTAAATGTACCAGTCCTGCAAACGCACTGCCCTTTCACCACATTTAGCATAAACAGCGCCCACTTGGATGCATTGTTAATTCAAATAAAGCATGTATCTTACTTCTTCACGAGCCACCAGACTAAGATCTGTGGAGTCTGACACGCTGGTTTTCATATCAGCTGAGGAGACCAGCAGCTGGATTTCTTCTGCGAACAGATGTGGACTGACTGGTCCCTCCTCTTCTTCCATCACCTCGGCTCAGCCAGAACAGCACTGGGAAAACAAAAACACAACCACACACTAGTGAAAAAATTATCCATAATATTTCAAAATAACGTATTTCTTATATTTTTGCCTTTTTGAAAACATACTTTCCTCTGTCTCAGTGACCTCTGTGACAGTTTTCTGAAAACTGGGACCCTCAGCTCATCACCATCACCAGAGGAAGGTGACTGTCGTTCATCCAGTCAAGTAGATCAAATATGAGGCTGAAACAGAAAGTGGTAAAACACAACATGATTTTATAGAACACCAGACTTTCTTTATAAGTTTAGGTTTGTGTACACATGGGATGTTTTAGGTATTTATTTATTTACAAACAATTTCCACATTTTTTTGTTTGATTTTAATAGTAAAAATGACAAATACATGATTAAATTTTGTGCTGTTATACAGTAGGATTAAAAAGGTATCTTGTCCTTAAATGAATTATGAGGGTGATACATTTTAAATTGGGCGTTAAACAAAAACTAATAATGAATTAAAGCAAAAACTTTGTCACATGTGCAAGAACTTTTTAAATGTGTCCCCCCCCAGCAAGCTAAAATTAGCTTTATGGAACATAATCCATCTTTATGTTTTTTCCACAATAAATATTAACATATTTTTAACTTACGTAATTAGCGTTTAAATCAAATAAATAGACATAACCCCCCAAAAATAGGCAAACATTAAGTGGACATTTTTGTCATTAATGACTCAAGAGGATATTTGTAAAACCAATGCTACACAAAAACTACTAATGCATCACTGTGGATATTTTTTTGACATTTAAAGGACAGATTTGTAAAAAAAAAAAAAAAAAAATTGCCAGCAACCTAAAATTTGTTTGATTTAAAATTACTCAGTTGTTGTTTTGTTTTCATAAATAACAACAAAGATATTAATAAATATCCAAACTGGAATTTAAAGGGTTAAGATCCTCAAAATGATTAATTGTTTGGTATGGTTGAGCAGGATTGAAGCTGTTTAGATCTGTGCAGAAAAGTCCCACCCCCTTTATGTAAACAAATGTGATATTTCCCTTAATAAAAAAATAAAAAATACACCACAGATCTTTATTTTTGAGTGTTGTCTTTTGCTGTTTGTCCAAATATTAACTTCCCTTAGACATTTAGCTGTAATTAGTCATGTGATGCTTAGAAAAACACCATCAGACTTTCAGCACCACATTTCAGTCCATAAAAATACAAGATGGCAGCACTTATAAACAGGAAGTCATGGCTTTACGGTTCAAAAGTAGATGAAGACATTGTGCCCGTACATTCTAAGGTTCATGCAACGACTCCTCAGCTTAACCTGCAGTCAAGTCATTAAATCAATTGAACAAAGCAACAAGTGCAAGAAGAAAATGGAGCAGTTTAATGGCTTCAGTCCCCTTTTTTCTTTAAGTTCGACAACATGACTTCATCACAGTTACAGTGTCAGAGTGCTGAATGAATTCCTCCTGTTTCAATACCGGCAGGATCATTTGTACTCGCTCTACACTACAGAGTGGCCCCCTCCATGCAGGAAGGCGGACATGGCACCACCTCACAGAGACGCACCGACATTATCCATTCACTGCCCTCCATCCATCCGGCCAACGCTGAACTACATGAAGCCAGTTGAATGGAGCTCAGTTTTCCTTTCTGTTGTTTGATTTGTAAATGTCTGCATTCCAGTGCAACAACTTCCAGGCCTGTATCATCTAACCATCAAACATTTATATGAGAAAGTTGACAAAGGCTGAAACAGCGGAGGAGTTTTTTTTTTTTTTCTTTTTGCAACAAAGGGGCCCATTTATGTTGTACAGTCAGGGGGACACACTGAGAGGGAGGGTAGGAGGAGAAACATGGGAGGAGAGTTGAATTAATGAATTAAAAATGTTGAGAAACAGTGGCCATCTGAGTGCTTTGGGGTTTATACAGGAGGGGGGGTGAGGAGGCCTCGGAGGAGTGGACAGCACCAGCCTTTTTAACGTCCCTCAGAGCGGACGCACAGGGCGCTCTTTCACTCTGCTTCACATGCACAAGAAGGGGGAAAAAAGTGCAAACTGTGCTCATCCGATTACATAATGATCCAGTAAGAGTGAGCCGGAACCGGTGCTGCCAGTGCCAGTGTGCTGGGAGACACTGCTGGGTGATCCTCGTCCTCCGGGCCTCTCCTGGTCCGCCTCTGACCATGTCCTGATGAACGGCGATGCTAAACATGAGCGAGTCGTCAACTAGTGCAACTCGTTCAAAAGCCTGAAGTTTTGCAACTTTTCTTGCTGGACAGTAAAAGTTTCTTTAAGATATTCAAGCTGTCATCAAAGAAAACAAGTCAACAGAGAGGTAAGATTAAAAAAAAGGAAGCAGAACTGCACAATTAGTCTTTGTGTGATTCCATATTATGCATTTTTTTGTTCTGGTAATGCTCATAAAATATATAAAAGTAATGTGAATGCAGTAATTGATTTAATGAGTTTTAATGTCGGAAAAAGGAGTGAATACGATCATCTAAACACTTTAGGTGACATGTCTTTGTACACCATGTTGTGATGAGATTCCAGTGAAGATGCACCAAGGGAGCAAAATGCATTAGCATTGAATTTTATTCTTCTATTTCTGTCATGAATTTAGATTTTCTCCTCCTCCAATAGATTTGGAACAACCTGTACAAAAATGCAACAAAGCATGCAGCTCAATCGGGAATAGTGTGCAAAAATTCACAAATCAACTTATTTGCACATAAAACGGTGAAACAGGATAACTGGATTCACTGGAGCTTAAATGAACTTTTATAACATTTGGAGATATGATTTTAAACGTTTATTTTTTGTAAATGATTTCACAAACCTTCTTCTTCTTACACAGTTTGTGTCTCATATTGGTTTAATCCAGGACAGAGATGCTGATTTGAAACACAGGTGTTAATGAGGGCTGCATTCCATTTTTGCTGCAGCGCAGGCTGTTTTTTCTGTAAAACTTCTAACGAGCTAAACTTGTTCTAAATGGAATGCAATCCTCATTAATGCACCTGTGCTTTCCCCACTTTCCTAGAGTCAAAGAATCTGCCACATGTAGGATTTAAACTCACATTGTTTTCTTCACACGTGGTAGTGAAGAGCCTTTTAAACTCTCCTACATAAAACACTGTAGAAACACAAAACTCAGAGAGTAACAAACACCCGGCTTGCATTTTTTTGCACAGCAGTGATGCTTAATTTCTCTTCTCCTCTGTGTGTCTCATGGAGACGCCTGTCAGGGAGTGGGACGCATGTGTGGTTACCATGGTGACCTTACTGATCCACTGGCAGCAGCTTTAACATTTCTGTTAAAGTTTTTATTTTTTACACTTTTTGTAAAAATTTTTAATGAAAACATAGACACTTTGTTATATTTTGGATTTGCAAATGCTTTTCAGAAATTACTGTTGAGAATAGTAGAAGAAAGTTGATCTGTTAGAATTTCAAGTTTCCTTAAAAAGTTTATCACTGTGCAGAATCGACTTCTCAACAAAAGATCACGATTTCATGAAAAGTGTGGCAAGAAGTTCAGGAACAAAAAAACCCAACATAAACAATGTAACTGCAGAAAACCTATATTAGACTGGATTCAGGATTGAAGTATAATTTATAGTTTGAAATTTGTGCAAGAAGAAACGACCATTGACCACTTTTGAACCCTTTTAAGGACACAACAGGTGAGGAGCTGTCTCCTCTCCCACCGGAAACACTCAGTCCAAACAAGCCCCGTCTTTTCTCTGTACAACAGTCTGATTTACAGTTTATAGAGAAAAGTTTTGGCTGCTGCACACTGGATGGTTCAAGTCCCTCCTGAGTAAATGAGCCTTGCGGTGACCTGCAGCTGCCCTCCGTTCATTACTTCATTCCTGTGTTGTAACTCAGCAGACTTGAAGGGTTTAAGGAAGTGTTGGATGTAGATTTATATTTAGAGTCCAGTCTGCAGACACAGTGAGATGAATGTCTGCTCCCTGCATTCACTTCTTGTTCCTCACGTTAACATGACAGTAAACAATGTTAATAGGAATAGAAACCCACACCACTTTATTTATACAACTCATTTAAAACAAAGAGCTCTACAGTGCGTGCACAATTAAAAGACAAGTTTTAATAGAGACATACAATCAAAGATCTACACTCACTTGATTAGAGAATAAAAATGAATGTTTGAATAACATCATTTTAAAATATAATTTAGCTAGTAAACTGTATAAGAACGTATCAAAACTAAAGTTGTTGCTTAATTATTTAACACATTGCAATATTTGGTCTCCGAGTTAAGATCAATCTGACATTTTTCAGTGGGTTTTTAATCCCGACCACGAGATTAGATAAGATTGACTAAAGATTTAGTAGCTTCTGATTGGGAAATTTCAAATAACAAAAATAAAGCACTACAAAAAAAAGTGTTACAAACAGGCTGTGTTTTCATTTTTATTAGTCTTTTAACATGCTACGGACATTTAAATGAACAATCCTACATGTTTTAGATGTTTCCCTCCTGATTAAAATGAAGGGATCCATAACAAGTCCCTGATTGAACAGGAGGGAATTGAACCATTTGAATCAGATGTAGCCTGGGAAACATCTCAAACATGCAGGACACCTTGATGACAGGATGTGGAGACCTTGTAAGACCAAACGTCTGATATTTCTGTTTCTTTTTTTTTTTTTATACTTTTTTATTATTTTTCACATACAACAAACATAACCAAAACATACATAACAGTCAATAACAGCCTGAATAATACAGTCTTACTTATTTCACCCTTTACCTTCAGTCACTTGTCATCAATGTTTTTTAAATTATTTATTTATTTTTATTTTATGTGTATGTGTCACTTGCAAAAAGTATCCATTTTCTCCCTTGTTTATAAAACTTGGGTTCTTTTAATCTGAGCTTATAGGTCATTTTTTCCATCCCTAAAATTTCCTCCACTATCTTGATCCAGTCTTCTTGACTTGGTGGGTCAGGTTTAAGCCAGCTTTTTGTTATTGCTTTTTTGCTTGCCACTAAGATTATTTTCATCAAGAACATATCCTCGCTTTCCACCACATCCATTATTTTCCCCATGTACAGTACCACACAGTTGTTTGGGATTTTATATCCAAGAATTTGATTTATTGTTGGCCCAACTTGCTCCCAGTACCTGGTCATTTTACTGCAACTCCAAAAGATGTGCGTGTGATTAACATCTACTTCTCCACATTTCCTCCAGCAGTCTTGTTGAGTGGAGATTTGTTTACTTTTAATTTTGGGTGTAATAAAATAACGTGTTAAATTTTTCCAACAAAACTCTCTCCATAAAGATGAATTTGTTGTGCTGTGTTGTACTTCACACATTTGAAACCATTCCTCATCTGTTATTTTAATTGATATTTCTGTTTCTGAGGGCTCTAGCTCTTGAAAAGGATCGGTATCTGACAAAAACACATCAACAAATCCTGCCACTGCATTGGAACAATACATGAAACAATTCTGATAGAGGGAGAATTTGGCACCTTTCAGCTTGAAGAAACTTCCTGTAAATCTTTTTTTTACTAGCTGCTGTGAGCATCCCTCCATCAGATAAGGTTTAAGTGTTGAGTTTTCAGAACGGAACTGAGAGAAGAGCAGTCCGTCCTGCAGAAAACACCCAAACCAATACACCGAATGGCATGTTTTCACTCTGCAATGTTCCACTTCTTCAAATAGGACTAAATTATAGATAAACCAGTCATTAAGCATGAGCAATCTATCCTTCAGAATCAAGTCTCTGCAGGATTCTTTAGGGTTTTCTCTCTAAACTGAGCAGCTATGTCTGCAGATGTGTGAGCGCCCTGCTGTAAAGTTGGTGTTTTGACTGCTAAAGAAGACATTTCCTCACTAAAGGACAAGTCTTTAGTCACTGTCTTTATAAATGAACATTGATCCAACAGAGCTGATTTGTGTGTGTGAGTTTGGCAGCAGTAAGTTTGTGTTCCTGTTGTCTGGAGCTGGCTGACCAGATGCCGACTTGGCAGCGTGTGTATTCATGTGCTGTGTGGTGGACGGTCGTCTCAGCCATTCAGTTTGTGCTGCACAGACAGCGGACAGGGGCACAGAGAGGAAGGGATTACTTTCTCCTGGAATACTAATAGTGAGCCTTTGTCACCCCACACACACACCTCCTCCTTCCTATTCTTCACCGTTCATCTCCCTCCATCTTCCTCTTTCTCTGTTTTTGTCACCTGATGCTCTGTTTTCTCTCAAATCTCCACTCAGAACTAATTATTCTGTCTGTTACCCCCCTTTTCTCTTTCTAGTGTCAAGCACTGCATACTCACACAAGATCAAACACACACACACACACACACACACACACACACACACACACACACACACACACACACACACACACACACACACACACACACACACACTTCAGCTCTCAGCCCTGGTCTCCTGTCTCTGTCCGACTTGCTCTCTTTCACTTACTCGCCCAGCCAGTCGTATCTTTCAATAGTGGCTTTTGTCCCTTTCATCTGGTGGAAAACAAAGGATTCTTGTGCACACGGGACCGAGGGAAGACGAGGGCTGCAGGGCCGGACGGGGAGGAAGAGATCACAACCTTTAGTTCAGTCATTCTCTGAGGCTCAAACGTTATTTCAGCCTGTTGGAACCATCGGAGATAATGTCAGGAAGAAAACGTGTCAAACTGTTGATAGTGCTACTCCTCTTTAGGGTTTCTAAACAAGCTGTTGATGAAATAGGAATAATACACATTATAGTCATTAATGTTATTGATGAATTGGATCTGGCTGCACAGACTAACATCTTTCATGATGTTTTCTGTCATGATTCTGTCATAAAAACCTCCTCTAGTGCTTTAGGAGTGACAAGAATATCAGTCAATTTAATTAAATTATGGTGGTTTGGATTGATCAAAGATTTCTTTAGACACTTTTTCTACAAGTACTTTATGCATTATAAAATGTTTATAAGTTTTATTAGTAGAACCAAAAATAAAGATGCACTCCTTGTCTCAAAAATCCTGTTGAGTAAAAACACAAATTAAATCCCATATTTCTCTACAAACGATTTAAATAAGATGATTTTACAGTGTTTATTTCTACCATTACATAAACTCTAGAATGACTCAGTGTTTATAGATTCATCTGTTTATCCAGTTTGAAATGGATCTCTATCGAAAAAAAAATTAAGCAATTTAGGTTTTACAATTTGTTATTTATAATAAGAATGCCCAAATACTTTAAACATATGTAATACTTGTTTAAATCTTTGATATTTAAATGTAGTTTATTAGAAAATCAATGTCCTGAGAATGACATTTTTCTCCTTGGAGAAGATTATTAAAATAGAGAGAAGATTTGCATGCTACACCTAACCAAGCTGGAATTATTGGCATAAAGTGACCAAACAGAAAAATTATATTTCTTTTGTCATGAAAAAGTTTATAATAAAAAATATTTAAAAATAATAAAAAAATGTTGTTTGCTAAATGTATTTTTACAGGCCTCTTTGTGTGTAAAAAGTTATTGAAAAAATATGAAAAGTTTGGGTCTCTCTGCCTGTTAAAGCACACCAGTGATGCTCACTGCACTGAAGAGTGACTCTAAGGGAATGTGCTGTTTTCTAAGAGATGAGCAACAATCTCATTAACACTTTTAAAATGCCAGTGTTTTGATATTTTTTACATCAAATTACTTATAAATCCCCAAAATATATATTGACACCATTCCAGTAAAAACTATATATTCTTGAAAATCTTTAAAATTTTGGACAGAATTTTGAACCCAGCTGGATTTATTACATGCAGATAAAAATCTGTTTTTTTTCTGATTGTGTTCATCAGTTACTGTTTTTATTAGACAGCTGGTGACTTCACTCAAAGTGAGTGGAGTTGTCACATTTGGTGTTGTACCCAAACGCAGCAAGGATGGCAGAGTCAGGAGGAGGATGAACTTAAAAATCTTTATTTGAAAACTGAAACAAAACTCAAGGAGGACTAGGGGAGACAACAAGGTTACACACCAACAGGGAGTGACTGAACTGAAGAGTATATATAGGGAGGGAGGTGATCAGAGGAACAAGGAACAGGTGCAGTGATTACAGACTGATTACACCTGAGGAGGACTGTGAGACTGGAGGAGGAACAAACCAAAACCTAAAGACTAAAGGGGGAAGAACTGAGGAAAATAGGGGAGGAAAAGACCAGCTAAACTAAATACAGGACACATGGGACATGACAGGAGTCTATAGAAACAGGAAGTAGTCCTCTGACCAGAGCAATAGTCAGATCAGGAGAGACGCTGCTGCTGAATGTTGACAAATTAGTGTCTAATTTTTAGGTATTTAATAGAACTCTTGCTCAGAAAAGTCACATGGATGTGTTAGAATGCTCTATTACCTGCCGTTAAACCTCTACGCTTGTGCCTGAGACTGTTTAGTTTACGGTGTTTATGCTGCTGCTGCAGCACAAAACAGTAGCATAAAAATTCAGACAATGTTCAGTTGAAACGAACAAAACAAACAGCCTCAAGTTTTACTAACAGCTATTACAGCGCTCTAACGCATCAATGAGCACGAGTTGTTTTAAATATCCAAAAATTAGCTACTAATTAGGCACTGATCTGCAGCAGCGTCTCTCCTGATCTGATTAGCTATTAGTTTTGCTCTGATCAGAGGACTACTTCCTGTTTCTGATCACAAATAGTACATTCTGTTAAAGGTTTTGTCATCGCATAATAACCAGTGTTGTACAACCTTCTGACTGTTCAGTCGCTCTACATGTTCAAACACAAGTGTGTGTTTAATGTACGTGTAGGCAGGGTTCAGAGGTCAGCTGGAGAGGGCCGAGTCCAATCACAAGCTCGTGATCCTGACCATACCTCCCTCCCTCCATCTCTCCCCTCTTCACATCTTAGTATTCATAGCGCAGAGCTCAACACAGCTCTCATTCATTGAGTCAGTGTGAGCTGCAGCATGGAGGGAGGCGAGACAAGGGTCAGGAAGGACAGGAAGGGACAGCGTGTATCAGATCGCCACGGTTTTAGACCTTTTGTTTGTGTTGTGCTGTTTTGGGGGGGTTTGTTTATTTGCTCTGGAAAGCTGAGAGAATGAGGACAAAAGAGCGATTTGGGAAACAATGAGCGATGAGAGAAAAGAAAGAGAAGATGAAGAAAGAAAGAAAGAAAACTGCAGCTCAGAGAACAAACTGACACCCAGAGAGACAATTAGTGGCACTCAGGGATCGAAGATCTCTTATTTACATAACCCACCTTAAAGACCCACTGTTCAACAACAGTCTATTATATCTTCTGATACAAACCTTTAAGTGCAGGAGATGATGGAGGAGTTTCAAAAAATGGATTAGGTGCTTTAATGTTTTAGAATAAGAGCAATGTGTTGCATAGATTGTTACTCATCCAGGACATGTGAGCCTAAGGTAAAGACTATTTACATTGTTTAGCATGACAGATTTGGTGGTGGGTCGGTTTTGGTTTGGGGAGGAAGATCCATGAAGGGATGCACAGGATAAATGATGGACCCCTGACTGCCATTAGGTATCAAGATGGATACCATTGTTAGACTCTGTTGGTGCAGTGGGTCCTGGGTTCCTCCTAGTGCATGATAATACCATGGTCTTATGTGGCAAAAGTATGCAGGGAGTTCCTGTAGGATGAAGGAGTTGATACCATTGACTGTCCTCCATGCTGGTCTGACCTGAATCCAATAGAACATCTCTGAGACATTAGGTCATCTGACGCCACCTCAGACTATCCAGAACCTCAGTGAGGCTCTGGTCTGGATCTGAGGAGATACTCCAGGACACCCCCTGGTATTAGGCCTGTTTCCACTATCGGAACTTCAGGGTCATTTTAATGGAACTTTGCGGTGCGCGAGTGTTTCCACTTCATCAGGCTGTTTCAAGATGGCCGTCTTCAGGGCCATTTCAGGGGCCAAAGGAAAAACGGACCGTGCCTGTTGTGACTTCAAGTTAAGCTCTTGGTTAGTTGATTTTCATTTGCATCAAATGATGTGGCATCATTTTGTTCCCGACATATTCCCCAGTCCATATCAGTATAGATATCCAGAACTACCTTCTTTTTACAACTGAGATCTGATTTATTTTCCATTGTGTTTCTTAAATTTTTGAGCACGGTATATCAGAAGTCAGGTTTGATTCAAAAACACTTTTCACTGCTAGCAGCAACTTCTCCTGACTCAGAAATATTTTTGCACAAACAAAATGAGTTTACATCATGATGCTTTTAGGCTTTTGGCTAAACTAAGAAATGATGAGAGAATATATATTAGGGATGTTCGATATTATCAGTCTACCGATAATATTGGCCGATATCGGCATTAAAATGTAATATCGGTAAATATCGGTATCTGTTTTTGTAATGATGACACTCATGACCTTTACATACCATGCACATAATATAGATCAAACTGTTCGGCTACTTCTCCTCTCTCCCAAAATGTCAAAATATAACATCTGATGTATAGTTTTTGAGATATTTTTGTTTATTTTGCACACCTTGCATTAAATCCTGTTTGTGTTTTTTTTAAATGAGGGCTACCACGCTTATATCGGTATATATACACACACACACACACAACTGTGATCAGCCAGTTACACTAAGATTGTGCATTTAATCCTATTCTTTGTCTCTCTTCTCTGGTTTCTTCCTCTCCAGCTAAATGTTCCATGCTGTCATTGTTTTCCCCCTGGATTTGTAATATTCTAAACTCATTTTCTACACCTCTCCTGACTTTCTGATGTTACTTTGACTGTATCCAACTCCATACAGGGCCAGCTATGACTTCAGCCACGCCCCCAGCTCCTGAAGGCTCTCAGAAAGTTTGCCATTCCCAGACGCAGACAGACATCACCAAGCCCCTACTGGGCTCGACAGGAGGTAATGGAGGTTCTGGTGCTGGTGGAGGAGGGTCGGGGCCTGGAGGAGCTAACGCTTTGCGTAAAAGACACAGAGTCCTCTCCAAAGATGGACGGAGCAACGTCCGGATTGAGCATGTCAGCGGCAGAGGGGCCTTGTACCTTCGTGACCTCTGGACAACTTTCCTGGACATGAAGTGGCGCTACAAGTTCTTCATCTTCTTTGCTACGTTTGCCGGGACCTGGTTGCTGTTTGGATTCCTTTGGTACCTGGTGGCTCTGGTGCACGGGGACCTGATTGGTAAGGAAGCAGGATGGTGGAACTTTGTGTTGCAGAGGCAAAGAGAGAAACTTAAGTAAATGACAATACCTAAATTCAGTATACACGAAATATGTTCTGACATTTGATATTGGCATGTTTATCAAGCTCTTATAGTATATTGGTACCAGATCATGACACTGGTATTTTGCTTATTTCTGAAAAGTTTTCTTGTTTGTCCCCACACCCTCTAGAGTTTGACCCTCCCTCCAATCACACACCTTGTGTGATGGAGGTGAAAACCCTGACGGGAGCCTTCCTCTACTCGCTGGAGTCTCAGACCACAATCGGTTACGGTTTCCGGTGCATCACGGAGGAGTGTCCTGTAGCAATAATCCTCCTCATCGTTCAGCTGGTCATCACCATGGTGATGGAGATCTTCATCACTGGCACTTTTCTTGCAAAGGTAACTTTGTAAAATATGTATTTCCCTTTGATGTGTGAATGCTGTTGTTCGAGGAATCTCCTCCCACATTCTTTTAAAAGTTTTTCATAAATCAGTATTTTCTTAATGTCTATAGCTTCATATTTTTATGGGATGTCCACTTGCTCATGGTACCATGAACAGGAACTTGTCCAGTATTTTAAAAACTGGTCATGTTTTTGCCTTGATGCTCTTTTGTAATTTTCTTTTCTTCTGCCTCAGAAGTGACCAGTGGTTTTTATCAGTTGGTTGCTGTGTTGTTCTTTAACAGGTTGCTCGTCCCAAGAAGAGAGGCGAGACAGTAAAGTTCAGTCAACATGCTGTCGTGTCAAACTACGAGGGGAGGCCCTGCCTTATGATCCGAGTCGCCAACATGCGCAAAAGCCTGCTGTTGGGATGTCAGGTAGAGCCCACTTAGGACAGCATTCATTGAATTGAGTTATCATTAGGTGCTTGTCTGGTTGGCTTCCAAATGAATGTTCCTATAATCAGTTTCTATCAAGTAATCTGGACCTATATGATTAATTTGAGCGTAATCATCATATTTTTCTTTTCTTTGTCTTTCTTAGTGTAAAGGACTATTATCTATTCCAGTCTTGGTTAGTTCTTACATAAATAAGGAAAATCCTCTGAGACATGACTGTGCAGTGGATTGTTGTCTATGATTTAACACATCAACACTGCATCAGAACCTGCCATAAACAACATACCAGTCCTGAAGATATTTTATATTAAACATCAAATTAAGTACAGTGCCTTGCTCAAAGGAGATGTTGGCCTTTGCAGGTATTAAACCTGGGGCCCTCTGGTTACAGGATGCCTTCTCCAACCTCTTGGCTACATTTACTGACTACATCTTGGCTCCCAGGTGACGGGGAAGTTGCTTCAGACATCTCTGACAAAGGAGGGTGAAACAGTGCGATTGGACCAGCGCAACGTACCTTTCCAAGTGGATACGTCCAGCGACAGCCCTTTCCTCATCATACCCCTGACCTTCTACCACATCCTGGATGAAAACAGCCCCCTCAACGCCTGGGCAGCAAAGGGTAGGTCACAGCGATTAGTTACTAAAAAAAACTATGCTAAAACACACATTTAACAATCTGAGAAGTATCTGCAACTATCAAAGTATTCTTCAAAATGGACTTTTGAATTGTACTATTAATTTAAATGGCAGTTTTAAGTTTCTTGACAAAGTGTGTAGGTACTCTGAGTATGTATATATGCATGTAGGTGTGTTGGTATTTACAGTCATGTGCTATGCTCTTGGCTACGGTTGGGCTTGTTTGCTGGAGGAGAGGGCTTTTCTGGCTGGAATGTTTTTGAGAGAGATTGCTTGAGACACCCCTCATTAGAGCACAATACTGTACAGTCTGAGGTCTGACGTGAAGCCTGCACAGATCCACTTACAGCTACTCTCAGACTGCCAGCATCAGAATCCACATTGGAAACAGACTTGTTAATAATTTCTGTGCACACATAGGTAAACCGTGCACGGACACTCTCGTGTTCATAGTTCTACGAAGAGCTGAGCGCCACATCAGGCTGCATCACTATGACCTGATATGGTGGTGATAATGAGTTGAATTATCAGTTCTTTTCAAAAGACAAACATTTGAGAGTTTTCATGTCCTTGTGGTCTCTGATAATTATGTTAACAATATGTCTCTTTACTTTAGTATTTGCCTAAAACAAGAGTCCATTTTGTTTTTCTTCTTCTATTCCTGGTCCGGTCTTTGTCAGTTGTTTCTATGGCGCCCTCGCTTTAGATGGACTAGACAAGTCCTGCAATGTTCACAGTTGATGTGGTCACAAAAATCTGGGCTGCTTGTGCTCATCTATGGAGGAGGCTGGGCAAACCTAGTGGACAGGTACAATGGTGAAATTAGAAATGAACTGAATGTATGTATCTGTCCTTACTTTAGTTAGGGGATTCACTTTGAAATGTTTATGGACAGTATACATATCATTGTAGCAGAATATACTTTGAGTTTGGTGCTTAGTGTCTAATTCCATCACTCCCTGGAGTTGTTCAACACACACCACTCACAATACCCACCACTGTTGTTGGCTTGTGTTTCAGTAAATTGTTAGAGATGAGGAACTCACCATTGCATGCTTCTACCTAAATTCTTTACTTTCATCATATAATATCACTGTAGCAGTAAATTAAGAAGAAGTAAATTTAGTATTTAAATTACCCCCTGATCAAGTTTAAGCACAAAAACCTCTGCCAGACTGGTTTTCTTTCTAGTGATGGACTGGATTGTCTGTCAGTTTAAAAGTTGCTATAGCTCCAGTCTCACTCCCTTTACATGCCTTAGTGTTTTTCATTAGGAAAACAAACACTAAGTTGGTTTCACTTTCATTAAAATAAATTGTAAATTAAGCCTGTTAAACTGCTGGGTGTTGCTGTTTTTTTTTTTTTTTTGGCTTTACTGTAGTCCTGCACAGGATAAATGAGGAAATTAAGCATGAACAGATGTTTTTCATTGCACAGTTCTGGTGGAGCTTTGAGGTCTTCTGCAGACGTTCTACAAGTCAATTTACAGCAGATACATCTCTCCTAGGAGGATGAATCTGGCTTCCGGTGCAACAATGTGTGAAAGCCTTTGTGGTTTGAGTAGGAGGCACGACTATTTAAACCAGGAAACTACATATAGACACTATACAGAGGTGTTCAAACCACAAAGTTAGAATATAAACACTACTTACTAATGGGCTCCAGAGAAGGCGTACAGTGAAAATCTAAATGAATGTTCTTTACATTATTTTTCTTGAACGTCTCTTATATGCTACTATATTTATATATATACATATATATTTATATATACAAATAATTTCCCGAGATTCATTCAGACAGTTAAATACTAACTGAGAAATTAGCTCAACAATAACAAAACTCAGCAATAGTTGATGACAAAAATGTAGCTGTTAGCTGAAAAAAGCTGTGTATAGAAAAATGTAGCTTGGCTAGAAAAAAAGCTGGGGTTATGTGAGGTGAGTCGGTGGGACTTATGGACTCATCCTGAACACATATTATGTCTCTAAAATTACAAAAAGGCAGCTGGGCCCTTATAAACTGGATATCATGGCTCCACTTTTAAACCAAGCACAGTCTGTGGGTTCAGCTGAAGCTTAGGAAGAATCAACTGTATTTTTTACATTTTTCTGTAAATGCAGATGCGTCATAAGAAGCCCAGGAAAGAGAATCCCTCAACCATGTTTGTGTCAAGTGGTTGTGAAACCTGATGTTTGCCTTGGTGTGTGATATTTGGTCTGAGTGAGGGTAAGAGCTGTTTAGACAGACAGCAGAGTGAGTGAGGCCTGTTGATGCAGGTGTGGGCTCACTTCACTGCGTATGTCAGCCGGTGGACTCTATGGGGACTGTGTGGGAGTAACGTCAGACAGATGTATTTTCCATTTTCAATTTCTGTGAAAATATATTCTTCATGTGCAGCCTTAAAGTGTTTCAGGTGCGTAGTAACTGTTAGTTGGTGTGTATGTGTTAAAATCTCATTAAAGTAACTTATGTTTGAATCAGTCTGCTGGTGGAAAGTTTGTATGTTTGGAAAAATTCAGTGTGTGTGTGGAGTTGCTTGTGTGTACAGCTTACAGCAGTCTTTAGTGAATAGATGTGTGGCTTTAGCTTTGAGTGGTTAAAACAAAATGAACCACATTTTTAGGTTTTTACTACTGTATAAAACAACAGTTCAGACCTTTTGAAGTGGGGTGTCTGTGGGAAAGTTATGAGCAACCTGCAGCAGATAGCTGTTTAAACAACTCCAATTTGGAAAAAAATAGTTCAATTTTAACTGGATTAATGAGCTAAAGGTCGACCCTAAAGTCATTCTTGTAACTGCATTCTCAACAATTCTTTGGTAGTTCATGTAAAAACAATTTTACAAACCTTTACATCATCTTTGTTTTCTATTTATTTGCATAAAATTATTTTCAAGTGCAAATATTAGCAGCAACTAGCTAGCTGTAGCCTGAGTCACTTCCGTCAGGAATATCATTATAATATTTTGAAGTGTGGAGGTTTAATAAGTAGCTTTCTCGTGAACCACTAAATGACTGAGTATGGCATTATTTTCAGATGTCTGCAACGCATGTTGGTCCTGCTCAGATTAGCCATTAGCTCATCAGTTTTGTCAGAATCAAACTCTATTAAGAGATGTTTACAACGATTCGTTTTCTTTTTCTCCAGGTGGCGACTGGGCAGACCCTGAACTGGCTGACTTTGAGCTGTTGGTGATCATGAGCGCCACCATTGAACCGACTTCTGCAACATGTCAGGTTCGAACATCCTACCTCCCAGATGAGATCCTCTGGGGGTACGAGTTCCCCCCCGTCGTCTCCCTGTCCCCATCTGGAAAATATGTGGCTGATTTTGCCTTTTTTGACAAAGTGGCAAAAACCAAAACTCCTCCCCTCATCAAGCAGGACCTCTCACCAAACGACAAATCACAGGTACAATACCGCAGCAGCAAAGAAGATGGGAAGAACCAGGAGAAGCTGCGACTGGAGGAGATCTACAGGGGGGAGGAGAGGGGGAGAGGAAGGGGGCGCATAAGAGATAGCAGCCCACTGAGTGTCAGAATTAGCAACGTGTGAAGGCGCTGAGGCAGAAAGGTTGTGGGATGATATGAAACTGAGTCAACGTAGAGAAACAGGATGAAGAAAATGAAGCTGCTCTACAGATAAAACCACGTTCTTTCGTTTCTCTCTCTCACAGACACACACACACTAGACGTTAAACACCTGGGTACACTAGCATCACTCCATACTAGCAAAGAAAACCACAAAACTACTGTATAACAATGCACTGAAGGTATCTGCAACCATTCTCAAACAGAGCAGGTTACAAATAAAATAGCAAGACCTTGAGATCTTTAAGTTGAAAAAAAAAATTGCACCAAAGGAAATCCTTGTTTGGTCAATTATTTCTTTGTTGTAAATAATGCTTCCTGGCAATACATTTGACTGCACTGGAAAGCCCGATGTGTCACCTTTACTGTAAGGTAGAACTTGTAAAGATCATGCATCCATGAAATGAGCAACACAGCTAAAGATGTGGGTTGGGACCAGTCTGGGTCAGGTATAAACCAGTGGACTGGAACACACCTGGCAGCACTCAAAGCTCAAAATAGAAGTGAATACCAACAGGATGATATTGTTCAGGTAAATATTTTGTTTGTGAGGGTGAACCCTGCATGTTTTATCTCATAGAAAAGGGGACTCAATGGACTACAGTAATCTTGCCAAGAAGCATTGTCACAACAAAAAACATTTATTATAGCTAGAACCAAGAATGGAGCCCCTTCTTCTAAACAAACTAGACACATTTCAGATATAAATCATAATTACATGGCTAGAATATACTAAATCCACCCAGAAACTCAACTGGGATCTGAACCTAAAGGCTACTTCACACCGGGTCTTCGCAAATACGAAAAAACATTGAGTCCAATCAGAGCCTGCGTTCCAGCTCCGGTATGTCTGCGGTACGATTGCGAAGCAAAGTTAAATTTCCGCAACAAGTCTAGTTTTCCCGGTCGCTGCAAGTGGATTTTCATCAAGTTAAAAAATGATGTGCGCCAGACAGGAAGTGAGACTCGAGCCGGTGAGGTGCATTCGATATTTTAAAAAATAAAACCTTTAGCTACATTGCTAAAGTTAACACGATTTGGATATTTAAAAGACAAAGAAACAACATGAGACTCAATTAAGCATAACATTAAACTATTAAAACAAAGTGTGCTTACCCATTGAAGAACAAGTGAAGTAAATAAACAATCCTCAACAAAAGTACGGGAAGACGAGTGTAGCTTTTGTTTACCAACTCCTGTCTATACATGTACTTGTTATCGCAAAGTACCGGAGACGTTCGGTAACAAAACAGCAGTCGGTGTGGGGTACATTCTTGCGGTTGCAGTGCGGTCACAACGTTAGACCTTTGCTCTGAGGCTCCCAACCACTACTACACCAAACCACCTAGACGTGTTGTCATAGAGCTACAGTATACACTGGATCTTTAATAAAAATCCTGCAACATGTGGAAATACTGAAACATGTTATTTTTATGTAAGATTTCAAAGGAATATATTATATTTTAGTACTTTTTTAACAACAATAACCTGAACATATACTGTCAGATGTAAATGTCTTGTCTGTTGGACTAGATGTGGTCAGTAATGTTACTAAAAGCACTTTAACTTGAAAGAAGAGTGGTATTTAATGTAAAAAAAACCCAGATCTAACTTCAGTTCTCAATACGCTGTATTATAAATGATTAGGTTGTGTGATAACAGGACAGATTATTGAATGTGTTTACACCAGCCAATGCTTCACATCTCAGACATTTTTTTTAATTTTTTGAGCTCTGTTCCTATGTACAGTATGTTTCATGTGCCTCTGTACAGTGTGTGTAAATATTCATATTTTATGACGTAGTTTGGGATGTATTGGTCTTTGGCTGACAGCTGTGTCTTTTAATCGCTGTCAGTGTGAAATGTTATTTCTGTAAAGCACATCTGTCTTTAAACTGCTGTTAGTTTGTGCAGATTGTATCAAAACTACTATATTTGACCTGATATAACGGATGCATAAAACTGCACAATTATTCATCAAACAAACATAAATGTGATTTGTGTTAAAAAAGGGGACAAAGTATTTATGAATTAACTCATAAAACATGCAAAAAGTTACCGTATTTAAAAAAACATTTTATTTTGGAAAATTTGGGGGAAAACAGTAAGTTTTAAAATAGATATATGCTTTTTTTTTTTCTTTAGAGGCTTTTTATTTTATGACAATGAATTCCCCAACCCCACATTAAAGCAAATAAAATAAAATAAAATAAATCAGCACATGAGCAATAATGACTAAACTAAGATGTATAGTTACTATAGTTAGTATTCTTTATTAGTTTTTTGAAACAGTACCCATGCCACACCATCAGGTGCTAAGAACGTCAAGATTATAGACGCCAAAATACATGGAAAAAACCTTAGTTTATAATTTTCTCTTAAACTTACTCTTATTACAGCTCCAATTTCACCAAATTCATAACAGTTTATCTAACACTGCTTTGAAAATCTGAAAAAGCAAAACAAAACCTCTTTTCAGACAAATTTAACTTTATTAACATCGTCGTCAGGAACAAAGTTTTGGCTTCTCCTTTTTCTAGTCATACCCTATTGCTTGTATCCATTGACATTTTAGTTGTGTGTCCATTGGAAATGATTGTGAATAAAGTCAAAAACATGAGCCCTGAGGTATACTGTATATTGTGCTTTTTAAACAACTCAAATATCCTGCAGCCATCTTTGGAGGTTTTGCGACCGTTTGTTGTCAACTTTAGGTCTGGTCTCTAAGGCATACAATTAAAACCATTCTCTTAAAATGGCTCATGTATTGTCCCTCTCTGTATTTTGAGTCCACATGGATGCACCGAATATGATGTTTTGAAAAATGTCCTCTTTGGAGAATAATTAAAAATCGAAATAGTTTTTTTTCCACCAAAGTTCTTTTTGCTTGAGGATGAGAGGTGGAAAAGCAGTACTTCTCAAGAGTAGCCATTAAAATCATGTTTCACAGCAATTTTAATGATGTTCTCATGATAATATTATATCTTTACTCAGATGACACTTATTATGGTTTTTAAACAAACCCAACGACAAGCAGCGAAACAACCATTTCAGTTTTGGTGACACGTCTGATGACAGGTCGTTATTGTTCATACTGTGTAATATATGACTCTGTCTAAATACTGGAAACTCACCTCTTAAACTGTAATGTAACTTTTAAGTGCCTATTTCAATAAATGCAATATTTGGAAGACCATGTCTTTCCTCATTAATCACGTCATCAGCGTTTGCTTTAGATGTAGACTGACTTTTGAATACAGGATTCATTTGGGTTGCATTTAGGTTGTTTTATTGAAGAATTGCTGAACTTGGATATTTCCTGCTAAAATCCCCTGGTCTTCTGCTCTTGGCTGATCGTAATAATTTAAATGATCACGTTTTTATGTTAGAATCAGTGAGACAATCATCCTCTGACAGGATGTGATGTTTTTTTTTACCTGATAAATTGTTTGTTGCATGGAACACCTACAGTATACTTACCTTTTGAAGTTTCCTTTCTGATAAGTTTTTGCATGAAGATGAGCGATGGAAATACTTATTTATGAAGCAAAAACTAATGTTATTGATATAAGATAGTTGGAAAAAGCTTAATATTAGTTGTGTTGGGTTCCCAGAAATGAAAAGTGGTTCAAAGTCTTTTTCTCCATCCTGCTGCAACAGATCAGACAGAAACGTCTGGTTGGAGTTGAAATATC
Organism: Callopanchax toddi; assembly: GCA_006937965.1. Classification (NCBI taxonomy): domain Eukaryota; kingdom Metazoa; phylum Chordata; class Actinopteri; order Cyprinodontiformes; family Nothobranchiidae; genus Callopanchax; species Callopanchax toddi. The sequence goes on along the minus strand of SSNR01000142.1, from coordinate 28,076 downwards.
TTGAAGAAACAATAATTTATTGATCTTTCATTGAAGCACCCCTTTTATTTAAAACTTTTTTTGGTTTTGTCTTCACTTCCTGCCTTTAAGGAAACACCTGCTCTCTCTGGTTTGCTGCGTTCACAGCTCTCTGCACTTGTTAAGATGGTTTCCTGTTCAGCACTCGCTCAAATAATGATCACTGGTGTTTTAAAAATGCTTTTTCTTCTGAGTTGTTGGATTTTAACAGGTAAGAAAAATATATTTTGTACTTCTTGCATGGTGAATGTAAGGGCTAGGTGATCTGCTTTGACTTTGTACAAGAAACCTATCTCAATCCATGACAGTGAAAACTCAACTGAATCAGTTTAGTGACTCTGAAGCTTCTCATGAGTTAGTAAAAATCTAGACTGTTATCTTCTGGAAGGAATAATAAAATTCTTGTTTTAACGTAATATAACTGAAATAATTAATTATTTTTTTAATTCACACATGCTACTTTAATAAATATGTCCTTGCGTCTATCCTATATTTGTTTAGACATTTAACATACAGTATTTAAAATAATTATTATTCCCCTGGGGCGATGATGGATCGAGAGGTAGGAGTTCATTCTGTAACTGGTGGGTTGCTGGTTTGAACCCCCTCTTTATTGTGTCCTTGCTCAAAACACTTTCCTGCTGGTTGGTGGTCAGTAGGGCCCAGCGATTGATTGTACAGCAGCTCTTCTGCCTCCAGGGCAGCTGTAGCTACAACGTAGCTCACTGCCATCGCCCTGTGAATGTGTGTGAGTGGATTGACAAACGCAGACTATTGACCTGATTTCTTTCTGTTAGGAGTGGTGGCAGAGGAGCCTCCAGTGGTTCATTATCAACTGAAACACAGTGATGTGTGTCTACATGTCAGAAAATCACCTCCATATGTCAACAGTCTGTGGAAATATGCTGAACAATTACTGACTGTTGGAAATGAACTTCATCCCAACTATACAGACAAAATGACTTTTAAACCTGAAAACTTGACCTTGTGTTTAAAACAGCTGACTGAAAGAGACAGTGGCGTTTATAAGGCCTCTTTCATATCCAACTTTAAAGAAGTATCCATCAAACACCAGGTTATTGTTCAAGGTATGTCAAACTTAGTCTTCTGTCTTTATGTTTGGATTTGTCTTTTATATTTTTAAAAATCAGCATCATCATGTGTTTCCTTCAGATTTCTAGAAGTAAAATAAATTGTGTTTATAGAAGTTAGCCAGCAGAGGGCGCCATTAACTCACTGATTGTCTGCTTGTCTGGGCGCTGTAGATGTAGTTCCTAAACCAGTGATGACTGTGATGTCAGAGCATCGCTCCAACCAGTCTGCAGCTTCCTGCCGTGTCACAGTAAACTGCTCCATCCAGGACCAGTGGCTGTCGTCTGTCTGTGATAGAGACGGCTGCAGAGAATCTCAGAGGTCCGTCAGTGAGCTGAACATCACCATCAATCATGATAACACAACTGTTGTCTGCAGCGGCAAAAACCATGTCAGCACAAACAACATCTCAGAAAACATCGCAACCAAGTGTGAGTATCAGAATAACGCTGGTATAATAAAGTTGTGTTTTCTGTGTTTACTTTTATTAATGAACAGAAATGACTGCTGGGGGAATTTTGGTTTTATGTTTCAGGCTTCAGGGAATCTAGTCATGAAGATAAAGAAGAACCAAAACCAGGTTCTTATGTTATGCTCACCATCATAAGTGTGTTATTCTTCATCATTTGTGCCATCTTCGTCCTTACACTCTTCTTTAAGGCATGCCACCAGAAACAGGTGATCTATGAGAACAATTCAATTAGATCCTCATCCTATAGCATCAATAAAGTGCAGTGAAAAGGTATTTGCCCTCTTACAGATTTATTCAGTTTGTTTCTTTTTGTTACACTTAAAGGCACATTATGCAGTTTTGGCTTATTTTTAGCACCCCCTAGTGTCCGCTTTAAATCACTGTCATAAAACGTTAGCATCGTCTTTGCTCAAAAACACCTAAATCTACCTGTTGAAATGTCTCCTCAGCCTTCATTGCTTTCTACTGGAGCGGTTCGTCACTCATTCAAAGAAATCAGCTGTGTTCAAGCAGGGAGAGATAAAAAAAAGGAGGAATCATGAGCTAAAAACGCTCTGGTGCTAGCATAACCGCTAGCCACATTGGGTTAGCCTAACCTTTGCAAGATACGTGACTTTGTGAGACTTCAGAGGCACTGGACTGGAGACTCAGAAGTTGCAAACACATCAGATGGGACTGAGTGACTTTTCATTAACCCTGTAAAGGGTCATATTAGCACATAAAAGGATTAAAAATATGAAAAAGTTATATAGTGTGCCTTTAAATGTTTCAGACCAGTAAACACATTTCCATATCAAACAAAGATAACACGAGTAAATATAAAATGCTGGTTTCAAATGATGCTTTCATTTTTTAAAGAAAAAAAAACCCTTATTAAACCAATCAGGCTCTATATGAAAAAGTAATTGCTCTCCTTTATTAAATCATGAATTAACTGTAATTATTAACCACAATATTTGGAAAGCTGAGTTCAGTTTCAGTAGCCACACCCAGACATGATTACTGTCAGAGCTGTATAGAATTAGGACATCACTTCCTGTCTGACAACATGAAGGAGGCTAAAAGATCTCAAAAAGCAACACATCATGACCTCTTCTGAGGACATTCAAGAACAAAAGACACCAGAACGACATCTAAAGCCCTGCAGACCTCACTTGGTTAAAGTTAAAGTCAGCAATCAGAAAAAGAGACAGGACAAAAATGTCCTCCAACAGAGTTTCAAGGCTAAAATCTCTCCTGACCAAAACCAACACAAAGTCTGTTTCACATTTGTAAAAAAAAAACCATCTTGTTGCTCCCCAGGACTCTTAGGAAATATTCTGTCAGCTGATGAGACAAAAGTGTAACTTTCTAGAAGGTGTGTGTGTCCTGTTAAAACTGGAGTAAAACTTACTGTAATTCATAAAAACATCATCATACTAACAGTCAGTCAGACATGGTGGTGGTTAGGTGGAACCATGAATTCTGTTCATGCTGGAAAACCCTCCAGTGTGGCTGAATTGAAATATTTCACTAAAGAATCTCTTTCACAGCATTGTGAGAGACTCATTACTTGTTATCACAAACACTTAAATTGTAGCTGTTGAATAAATAACAGTAGCTGTTTCCTCCAGAACCAGTGATTAGGTTTAGGAGTCAAAACGTTTTCACATGGGGCCAGGTTCATTCAGAGAGCTTTTGTTCCTTAAACAATGACATTTTCATTTGAAACCAGCATTTTATATTTACTCTGGTTCTTTGTGTCTGATACTGAAATGTGCTGATCTAAAAGTGTGATGAGTCAGCAAAAACCGAAGAAATCTGTATGGGAGCAAATACTTTTTCACATCACTGTAAATCCTGATGATGACTGTGAAACATCTTTTGCTGCATCACTTCCAGCCAACATCAGCAGCTCTGGTAATCTCGAGTGGACCCCTGGAGACGCAGCCACCTGAACCCAGAGCCTCTACGTCGTCTTCCAGCAGTGAGGCAGAGCCTTCGTATGAGAACGTGGACTCCCCTCAGCTCAGAGACAGCATCCCCCCAGGAGAGGGGCAGGGCTACGGGGAGAGTCAGAGGGCTGAGATCGTCTACAGCACAGCAAGAGCAGCATCTTGTGTTAAATATGAAATCAGTAAAGGTACAACAGGACACGGGGATGAACAAGATACTAAAGAGTCAGACGACCAGGTGAGGGACCAGTCCCTCCCTCACATCGACACAGTGTACACCGAGCTGCAGATGCCCAATAAGCTGAAGCCACAGCGCCACCAAAAGGCTGAAAAGGGGGAACAAAAAGCCAACATTAAACCTACACTATAAGAGTGTATGAAGATCCTAAGGCCACTATATTAGGTACACCTTACTAGTATAGGTTGGAGCCACTTTCACATTCAGAGCTGCCATATTGACATGATGACATCACAGAGTTTCATCCATGATGTGAATCTCCTCAAAGGTTCTGGACTGGACTGAGATCTGGTGACTGGAGGCCATCATGGACACGGTCAGCAGCAATACTCAGGCAGGCTGTGGAGTTTAAACCATGCTCAGTTGGTACTAAGGGGCCCAAAGTGGGACAAGACCATCTCCCCATTACATCACCAGCAGCAGTCTGAACTGACACTATGAGGCAGGATGGATCCATGCTTTCACCTTCCAAATTCTGACCATCTGAATGTTGCAGCTGAAATGGAGACTATTCAGATCAGGAATTGTTTTTCCAATCTCACGGACAGCAGGTTAAAATCAATACAATCATAACAAATAAAAGCTTAAAATGTCTCACTTGCATGTAATGAGTCTGTCAAACTTTTTTTGTCTTGTCACGTCACTTCCTGCCTTTAAGGTAACACCTGCTGTCTCTGGATTGCTGCGCTCACAGCTCTCTGCACTTGTTAAGATGGTTTCCTGCTTCACACTCACACAAATAATGATCACTGGTGTTTTAAAAATGCTTTTTCTTCTGAGTTGTTGGATTTTAACAGGTAAGAAAAATATATTTTGTACTTTTTGCATGGTAAAAGTAAGGGCTAGGTGATCTGCTTTGACTTTGTACAAAACTCAGCTGAATCAGTAGAAGTTTAGTGACTGAAGCTTCAAATGAATTAGTAAAAATCTAGACTGTTTCCTTCTGGAAAAAATAAAAAAACATCCCCCCCTTTAGTATTTACTTTTGTTTAAGTTTTAACTCAATACACCGGTAACTGAAATAAATACATTTTAAATTTTAAACATACTGTGTAACACTTTGTTAAATGTGTCCTTGCTTCTAGTATATCCTATATTTGTTTAGACTTAACATTTTTGAAATACATTTTTTTCCCTGGGAAGATGAGGAAGTAGGAGTTCATCCTGTAACTGGTGGGTTGCTGGTTCGAACCCCCTCTTTGTTGTGTCCTTGCTCAGAACACTTGCCTGCTGGTTGGTGGTCAGTAGGGCCTGGTGGTGCTGATTGTACGGCAGCTCTTCTGCCTCCAGGGCAGCTGTAGCTACAACGTAGCTCACTGCCATCGCCCTGTGAATGTGTGTGAGTGGATTGACAAACGCAGACTATTGACCTGATTTCTTTCTGTTAGGAGTGGTGGCAGAGGAGCCTCCAGTGGTTCATTATCAACTGAAACACAGTGATGTGTGTCTACATGTCAGAAAATCACCTCCCTATTACAATAGTCTTTGGAAATTTGATGAACAAATACTGACTGTTGGAAATCGACTTCATCCCAACTATAAAGACAAAATGACTTTTAAACCTGAAAACTTGACCTTGTGTTTAAAACAGCTGACTGAAAGAGACAGTGGCGTTTATAAGGCCTCTTTCATATCCAACTTTAAAGAAGTATCCATCAAACACCAGGTTATTGTTCAAGGTATGTCAAACTTAGTCTTCTGTATTTATGTTTGAATTTGTCTTTTATATTTTTAAAAATCAGCATCATCATGTGTTTCCTTCAGATTTCTAGAAGTAAAATAAATTGTGTTTATAGAAGTTAGCCAGCAGAGGGCGCCATTAACTCACTGATTGTCTGCTTGTCTGGGTGCTGTAGATGTAGTTCCTAAACCAGTGATGACTGTGATGTCAGAGCATCGCTCCAACCAGTCTGCAGCTTCCTGCCGTGTCACAGTAAACTGCTCCATCCAGGACCAGTGGCTGTCGTCTGTCTGTGATAGAGACGGCTGCAGAGAATCTCAGAGGTATATCAGACATTTTCACAAAATGTGACATTTTCTTGTCACACAAAGATAACCTGAGTAAATATAAAATGCTGGTTTCAAATGATGCTTTCATTTTTTAAAGAAAAAAAAAAACCTCATTAAACCAATCAGGCTCTATATGAAAAAGTAATTGCTCTCCTTTATTAAATCATGAATTAACTGTAATTATTAACCACAATATTTGGAAAGCTGAGTTCAGTTTCAGTAGCCACACCCAGACATGATTACTGTCAGAGCTGTATAGAATTTGGACATCACTTCCTGTCTGACAGCATGAAGGAGGCTAAAAGATCTCAAAAAGCAACACATCATGACCTCTTCTGAGGACATTCAAGAACAAAAGACACCAGAACGACATCTAAAGCCCTGCAGACCTCACTTGGTTAAAGTTAAAGTCAGCAATCAGAAAAAGAGACAGGACAAAAATGTCCTCCAACAGAGTTTCAAGGCTAAAATCTCTCCTGACCAAAACCAACACAAAGTCTGTTTCACATTTGTAAAAAAAAAACCATCTTGTTGCTCCCCAGGACTCTTAGGACAATATTCTGTCAGCTGATGAGACAAAAGTGTAACTTTCTAGAAGGTGTGTGTGTCCTGTTAAAACTGGATTAAAACTTACTGTAATTCATAAAAACATCATCATACTAACAGTCAGTCAGACATGGTGGTGGTTAGGTGGAACCATGAATTCTGTTCATGCTGGAAAACCCTCCAATGTGGCTGAATTGAAATATTTCACTAAAGAATCTCTTTCACAGCATTGTGAGAGACTCATTACTTGTTATCACAAACACTTAAATTGTAGCTGTTGAATAAATAACAGTAGCTGTTTCCTCCAGAACCAGTGATTAGGTTTAGGAGTCAAAACGTTTTCACATGGGGCCAGGTTCATTCAGAGAGCTTTTGTTCCTTAAACAATGACATTTTCATGTGAAACCAGCATTTTATATTTACTCTGGTTCTTTGTGTCTGATACTGAAATGTGCTGATCTAAAAGTGTGATGAGTCAGCAAAAACCGAAGAAATCTGTATGGGAGCAAATACTTTTTCACATCACTGTAAATCCTGATGATGACTGTGAAACATCTTTTGCTGCATCACTTCCAGCCAACATCAGCAGCTCTGGTAATCTCGAGTGGACCCCTGGAGACGCAGCCACCTGAACCCAGAGCCTCTACGTCGTCTTCCAGCAGTGAGGCAGAGCCTTCGTATGAGAACGTGGACTCCCCTCAGCTCAGAGACAGCATCCCCCCAGGAGAGGGGGCTCAACCTGAGAAGGGCACCTGTAGATTGCCAACCTCTCTTTATCAACATTTCAGAGGTAGAGCGAGTCAGAACCTCAATGTTCCTCAGCGTGAATATCTCTGATGACCTAACCTGGACCAGCAACACCAGTTCTGTGATTAGGAAAGTACAGCAACATCTTCACTTCCTGCGGAGGCTGAGTAGTGCCAGCCTCCCAACTCCAATACTCAGCACCTTCTAGAGGCGCGGTGGAGTGTCCTGACCTACTGCACCACTCTGTGGTTTGGTAACTGCGGTGCTCAGGATGCTCCCTCCATCTCACAAACTGTGTGTGAAGAACATCTCAAATATTCCCTCAGGAGCATCAGAAGGTTCTGTAACAGCTGCTGCCTTCAGCTACACAACAACACACACCTCTCTGTGGACTCACACTTAGACTTTTCACACTCTTGGGTTGTTGCTGTCTAAACTGTCTTGCTTGTCTTGTGTTTTGTCTTTCACATTGGTGCTGCACTGTGTCACTTTATGTGTTTTGCACTAGAAGTCTGTATGAAATGCAAATGCCACACTATGAGTGCCACACTGGTGGTTTCTGTTCTGCTTCTCCGTGTCTTGAGCAAATGTTCTTGACAGTTCCTGATATTATCTCTGTTGATATGAATCTGCTTCTGCAGGCTATGTTAGCTAACTGCATTTGTCTGACAGTATTTAAAAAAAAAAATCTAACGTAGTTCAGAAACACTGCACATGCAGATGCCTCTTATTCAGACCGGCTGGGCTGTTACCATGTCTATGTAAATGCAAAATGATTAGCATTAATGCTAATGTGTAAGAGCTTGTGTTCATGCTATTATCAGTGTTTTAGACCTAAACCATGATGAGTCACTTTGAAGAAAAATGAAAATGCTACTTACATTTCCTCAGAACCAGATAACACTTCCTCTGATAACTAATGCTGCAATAAATGTTTAGATTTAATATTTCTGAAACCAAACTGATCTCTACACATGAAACAAGCTCAGTGTTTTTGCTGTGGTCAGAGCTGCTGCTGCGTTAGTGTAAACTCTGAGTAAAAAGGAAGGAAACTCAGACAGGTTAAACTCAGAATAGGACTGAAACCTGTTGGTTTGACGTGAGTACCTGATGTAACTTCTCCTTATTTATCATTACAGTCAGAGTTAAGTAGACTCTGATCAGCTGCAGCAGCTCTGGATGTGAGGATGGAGCACTCTTTGCTCTGCATGCTGGGATTTTTCTGTAAGTATATTTATGACCTTCTGTCTGCAGATTAAAGATAGATGTTTCTACATGGTGAGAATGACAGTTTATCTCTAGTTTAAACTGTTTCTACCTGTTAAATCTGTTTGTCTTTGACATCATTAGTCAATCAGCTGAAATCAGGGCTTAGTTTAAACTGAAGAAAAATACAAAGATATGATTTTGCTAAAGATAATACATGTTATTTAAAAATATCTATCAGTGAATTTTTTTATAAGTTTGTTATTCTCCGAAAAAATCTAAATGTTGTTATCCTATTTAGCTTAATGTTTTCTGTTGTTCAAATCAAGTCTAAGGTTTTATTCTTTATTTCAGTGCTCAGTACACAGAACTATGGAGACGCTGAAGGTGAAAAGTTTTTAAACATATTTTTCATTATGATTTCTTTCTTTCTATCTTTTATTTTGGTTTGTAACATTAACAGAAAATTAGTTTCTTTTCAAACAAACAACAAGATTAACAACTTGAATTACAACCAAAAAAGGAACAGGCAGAAGCAATGCTTATTTTAGCCTACCTTATTTTCCACCTTAAATAAATAACCTATATATATTTCTTTTGTTTTCCCCAACAAAACATAACCACAATAAAAAATCATTAATGTCTACACAGACTTTTCATACTCAGTAAATATTTGACACCTTACACATGCTTTAAACTTCGGTAAAGAAGTAAATTTCTTCAAGTCATAATCTATTCTAACTCATTCCACATTTTCACACCAACAACAGAAACATCTTGATTTCACATTAGTTCTGGCTTTCAAACATAAATACACCTCTGAGATTATAGTGATCATCTCTTGGTTTGAAATAAACTTTTATGCAATTTGGGATATTATTATTAGCTACTATTATTATTATTAGAATCTCTAAAATTTTTACTTTTACAATATTTCCTAATTTTAGCATTTTAATTTGGCTAAATAAATTATGGGTTGGTGAGATGTATCCCACTTTAATTTATAGAATTGTTTATTTGAGTCACTTTCAGTCTTTCTTTCCCTCTAATATTCTTCATTTTTACATGTATGTAAACGGATCTGACTAGTAAACAAGTGAACTTCTAGTGGTTCAACCATAAGACAAAGTAAAAGTGTCCAAATGATCAAACGGTCTTCTTTTTTTTTGTCCTTTTAACAGATCAGAATAAATAAGAAATGAGACCTGAGATCAGTGAAAACAGAAACACTTGTCTGGAGTTGATGATCAAACTGAAGCAGTTTCTGATGATTTTATTGTTTAAACTCCTAACTAAATACTTTCTCTACATGTATGTTGCCAGTTTTCATTAAACCCAGAGTGACTCTGGAACCCAGCAGGTCTCAGATATTCAGAGGGGAGTCAGTCACTCTCAGATGTGAGATCCAGGATGAAGGAGGAACTCAGTGGACGTATGGATGGATCAAAGAGAACTTAAACAATCTTCCACCATCCAGAGAACTCAGGATCAACAGACTATCTGAGTCTGATGGTGGAGATTACTGGTGTCTGTGTAGAATTGACCACCAGACAACAGGATGGAGTGATCCCTTCAGAGTGATAGTTACAGGTGAGTCAGATTCTGTTCATAATGAAAAGGTTTCATTTATGAACATGATCTAAACAGGAAACGTGTCCCAAACCAGCTGATCCAGTTTCCTCTATGAAGATCTAACAATTAATTCTAACACGTCTTAAAGCATCTATGTGCAGGATTTCAGCAAAAGAGCATGTTTTTAAACCAACGTACGACATGACCCCTCCCAAATCATTAATTCCTCCCACCCCCAGTTTCTATAGCCCCACCTCGACACGCATGCACGTGCGAGCGCGTCACTTTGGTCTCTAGTCGGGCAGAAACGGAGCAGCTTCTGCTCAAACTATGCTTACATTGCAGAGTTCATTCACATCTCACAAATCATGTTCTCTCACTGTACAAGGCTCTGACCCCTGTCTGTCTCTGATGTGCTTATGAAACATGGCTCTGAGAAGTGAGCTGCAGGACTGAAGCTGGAGAACCCGGAAATGACAAACACTCGGTTCAGAATGAGTTCCCGAACAAAATAAACGCGTATCCTTGGCAAGCCTTGCCGTTCTTTTCAGTGCTAATTTTACCCCTTTGCTACGTGCATTAAAGCCGCTCTCTGGATTATTTCATCAAGAGAGCAGTTTTTGAATCTAACGTCCAAAGGCTCCTCCTCAAAACATCTCGACACACGCGTCCGGTCGCGTGTGAGCGCGTGCACACGGCGCATATACGTTGCGGGCATGAACTGTACAGCTCAATGTGTAGGGTTTAATCACTCACAGTTCACAATCTTATTCCAACACTAGGAGGGTCTGATGAGCCCTCTCTGTCCCTGCTGCTTCTGATACTAGCTCTGTTAGCAGAGAGCTGCTGCTGGACTCTGAAGCTGAACTTGACTCGGCCCTGGATGAACTTTCTGACCAAAATAAACGCGTAACCCTGTCAAGCCTTGCCATTCTGTGAGGTGAAAGGTTTAAAAATAAAAATAAATCCATCTTTAGCTGGGAAATGGGTAGGTTTTTAGTAGAAATGAGCCGTGAGTCCTCAGTGAACGAGACGGCAAACAGAGAAACACTCGGAGCGTCCTGTACGACAGCGCCCCCTACTGGTACAGGTTTGGTCGATGCGCGTGCATCAGTGTTAATTTTGGCATGAAATTTTAATTTCGTTTTAGTCTTAGTCTTTTGACTAAAATTCTTTTTCATTTTAGTCTAGTTTTAGTCGTCCAATTTGTTTTAATTTTAGTCTAATTTTAGTCGACTAAAATTCTGAACTATTTCAGTCGACTAAAATAGTTCCGAATTTTAGTCGACTAAATATAAAATAGGCATATTTCACTAATATTAATATATTTTCCTCTGGTGCGTTTATTTTACATTTCTTTAAATGAATTGGGGTAACACTTTACTTTTATTAACATTAGTGCATTAATAAGTATTATATAAACAAATGGGCTCTTTATCAACGTTCCCAATATTGTTAATGACCCCAATTATAAGACACAGCCCTTTCCAAGACTAATCTTCAGAAAAAAACTAAATTAATTTTTAAAATAAACTATTTTGTTGAAAATTTGATTAAGTAGTTTAAATATTATCTTATTTAGAGACCTTTAATATTTTTTTTATTAATTCAATCACAAAGATCTGTAATTCATATTCTACTGTGTGTTGAGTTCTGTCAGGAAAGACACTAGTGGTCCTGAGCAAATAAATACCATAATAATGTAAACTGTCAGAACTTTGCTCATGACATGTCAGATCAAAAGTCTGCGTGAGGCTTTAACTCACAGAGTCTGATCAGCTGTTCTCACGCTGCGGTCCGTCTCCTCCCACAGAACGTGATCGCCACAACGCTCCGTCTTCGGTCATTTCACTCCATAACTCCATATTTCCTGTCTCCCTGACAGCTATTCGATCCTCTGCTGCATTCATCACTATTATCTTCAAATTAGCGTCATAACTCTGCCTCCGTTCTGTTCATGTGACCCACTTTTAATAAAGTTTGTTCCTGTTGGAGTCTGCTCTGCTGTTTACAAATTCCGGCGCGTCCCGACAAGGCAGACTCTGATTGGTTCCTTTCTCATCTACTTCCGCCTGCTCCGATTGCTGATTGGTTCTTTGGTATGTTCGTCAAATTCTTCCCGTTTTCTGATTGGATTTCGTCACTGTCAATTCTCGTCTCGTCTTTCGTTCCTGACGAAAATGTCCGCCGATTTAGTCTTCGTCATCGTCTTTTTCCGTTTTATATTTTTGAATTTCGTTTAGTTTTCGTTCGGCAAAATATATTCGTGACAAAATAAATAACGAAAATATTTCGTCTACGAAATTAACACTGGCGTGCATGTTGAGAGAATGCAGACATTTGAATTTCATTGGCTGAAAAATGTCGGCGGCAAGAAATAATGCAAAGGGGTCTCTAGGAGGAAGGAGGGTCTTCATCAGAATGACAGATGTTGTGGAACTCAACCCATAGATCATAGTTTAGACCTGAAATATCATTTAAAACATTTAGAAAACTTTGATACAGAGAAAAATGCTCCAGAGAGCGGCTTTAAGGAAGATCTAGTAAAGTAAGTAAAAATTTATTTATAGAGCGCCTTTCAAGATACAAATCACAAAGCACTTAACAAGAGAAAACATTTGTACAAAATAACAGATGTGAAAAAATGAGTAAAAGATGAGAAAACATGACACAAGTACAACAAGTTAAACAAAGGCAGATTTGAACAGATGGGATTTTAACTTTTTCTTAAATGAGTCCACTGAGTCCACAGACTTCAGAGAGAGAGGAAGTGAGATCCAGAGCCTTGGAGCCACAGATGAAAAGGCTCTGTCTCCTTTAGTTCTCAGTCTGGTTTTAGGNAAAAACTAATGAATGTCTTTTAAGTTTCTTTGTGAAGTTGATAATCATTGTATAAAACTCACTGGGGTTGATATATGAGCTCCACTGAATAATTGTTCTTCCCAAATATCTGTTTTTCAGGGAAATAACGACGTCAAATCCGATGGGCCCCATGCAATACATGGTAAATTCAACATAAGCAATGTTTGGATAGATTCAAAGTGATGAAAATCAAACACATAATTCTAACCTTTTAATTTTTTTCCTTATAGTTGGGATGATGCCTGCGAACCAGCTGAACAATTTTTGAGTGGATTGTGGCCAGAGGTGGATAGTAACTAAGTAAATTTACTTAACCCTCATGTTGTGTTAGTTTCATGTTAACCATGTTTGGGTTCTCGGTCAAAAATAACTGCTCCATATTGACTGTTTGTCATTGATTGTCTTCAAGCCTCATTGATCAGTTTTTACCAGCTCAGACTCATAGCTAAGGTTAAAGGTTATCTCCCTCAAAATGATCTGGAGAAAGTCATCCATGCTCTCATCTCCTCACGCCTAGACTATTGTAACTCAGTCTACTATGGTATTGATAAGTCCCTCATTCACCGTCTGCAGCTGGTACAGAACGCTGCAGCTCGTCTTCTAGCTGGCAAACAGAAACATGACCACATCACACCGACGCTGGCTTCTCTTCACTGGCTCCCGGTTCGTTTCAGGATCGATTTTAAAATGTTGTTGTTTGTTTTTAAATCACTGAACGGACTGGCACCTCAGTGTATTGTGGACTTGCTGAACATTTACACACCAGCAAGATTTCTCAGGTCAGCAAATCAGCTGTTGTTGGAGGTCCCCAGGACCAGGCTGAAGTCCCGTGGTGACAGAGGTCGACACTGTTGTTTATAAAGTGCTCTACAAATAAAGGTTGAGTTGAGTTGATCTAAGCTGATCACCTTGAAATCAAGTTGTAAAAAATCACTTTCTTGATTTATCTTGTAATAAAAATTATCAGATGAAACAAAGTTTGCTGTTTATCAGAAATGACTTTAGGTGAAAGTTACCAAACACATTTGCTTTAATATCACAATTTGATATCCAACCTGTGATTCACTTTCAGCATCAGATGGTCCCTTACACCCTGCAAACAATGCTGCAGACACTGCTTGGACACTAAATAATGCAGTTTCACGTACTACTCACTTTGCATTACTGATGGTCTCATAAGTACTTTAGCCATAACACTTTACAGCAGCTAACATAAGGTAAGGATGAAGTTATTAAATAAAATAACTAGTAAACCCTGGCATTAAAAACATGAAAGGCATGTTTAGCAGTCTCAATAGCTTTATGGCACATTCAAGATCCAAAGAATGTGTAATTTCTCACTGGTAGCATCGATGTATAATGGTTTTTAGAGTGTTTTAGATAAGTTTTACATGATTGAATTCAACACCACAGCTGTTTAACCATATTTTATTGCCACTTATACATTTTGACATCATGTAGAAAAGGCAAAGCTGAGCTCCAGCACAACATATCAGAAATGNGACTGAGAGCAGACATAGTTCAGAGGACCTGAGGGATCTGGACGGAGTGTAGGGTTTGAGATAAAAAGTAACGTAAGCCAGAGTCTGACCATTCAGGGCTCTCCATGTCAGGACAAGGATCTTGTAGTGGATTCTAAAATTAACTGGAAGCCAGTGCAGCTGCATCAACAGAGGGGTCACATGTGTGAATCTGGATTGTTTAGTCAGAAGCCTGGCAGCAGCATTCTGTACAGTCTGTAGTCTGTTTATGGAGGTTTTAGAAAGGCAAGTGGATGGAGTAGCAGTCGTCCACGCGGGATGTGACAAAGGCTTGGACTAAGACCTCCATTTCAGGACTAAGACCTCCACTTCAGGACTAAGACCTCCATTTCAGGACTAAGACCTCCATTTCAGGACTAAGACCTCCATTTCAGGACTAAGACCTCTATTTCAGGACTAAGACCTCCATTTCAAGACTAAGACCTCCATTTCAGGACTAAGACCTCAATTTCAGGACTAAGACCTCCACTTCAGGACTAAGACCTCCATTTCAGGACTAAGACCTCCATTTCAGGACTAAGACCTCCATTTCAGAACTAAGACCTCCATTTCAGGACTAAGACCTCCATTTCAGGACTAAGACCTCAATTTCAGGACTAAGACCTCCACTTCAGGACTAAGACCTCCATTTCAGGACTAAGACCTCCATTTCAGGACTAAGACCTCCACTTCAGGACTAAGATCTCCATTTCAGGACTAAGACCTCCATTTCAGGACTAAGACCTCCATTTCAGGACTAAGACCTCCATTTCAGGACTAAGACCTCAATTTCAGGACTAAGACCTCCACTTCAGGACTAAGACATCCATTTCAGGACTAAGACCTCCATTTCAGGACGGGAGACAATGGAACCAAGTTTAGCAATGTTTCTGAGGTGGTAGAAGCAGGATCTGGATCTGGATCAATGGACTCTGCTTGATCTTTCTTTGGTTGCTCGGATCAATTGCATTAAAATGAATGTCCTTCAATGTTTATCCTACTTATTCCAGTGCATTCCTATTTTTTCTTTCATGGTCCTTTTTTTTAAGTATGATTTATTTATAATTTTCAAATTAAAAAGAACAACAACAGAGTGAATAATCTCCAGTAACACCCTAATGACAACAAAAATAAATAAAAAAATAAAAAAAATAAAAAAACACACACAAAAAAAAACAAACTTTTTTACCAAGCTGGATAGCCTTAAGGCCAATTCATACTCCACGAGAAGAAATAACTTTCTTCTCACTGGGGGGCTGCGAGAACAAAATGACGTCATTTTGTCCTCACAGACCCAGTTTGGCAGCGCTACCGGCTTATTCTTGTGCACATCAGTCAAGCCGAACTTTGTTCGGCAGGATGTCCGAGAACAACTGCTGTGATTGGTCAGAAAGGGAGGATGAGCGTGGTTAGTGCGGTTAGCGGTTGACGTTTTTCTCTGGCGCCTGCTGTGCTGCTTTGTGCGGACGGACCTGAAGGGTGACAGTCTGGATCGACCTGAGCTAGGAGGACCAGCGCAGGTCGCGAGAGTTTGCGCGGGAGTCCCGTATGTCTCCGCTCCTCACATAGCGAGGACAGATTGTTTTAAACTGCACACACACACCTGATACGCACATCTGTATGACACGTTGCTGAAATAGTTCGACAACTGAGTTCTTGTGGAGTATGAATGCTCCCTGCCGAAACAAACTTTTTTCTTGTTCTCGCAGACTCCCAGAGACCTCCAGGTTAGGTCAGACTCTGGTCCAGGTTAGGCCAGGCTCTGGTCCAGGTTAGGTCAGACTCTGGTCCAGGTTAGGTCAGACTCTGGTCCAGGTTAGGTCAGGACCTGGTCCAGGTTAGGTCAGGCTCTGGTCCAGGTTAGGTCAGGCTCTGTTCCAGGTTAGGTCAGTCTCTAGTCCATGTTAGGTCAGGCTCTGGTCCAGGTTAGGTCAGGCTCTGGTCCAGGTTAGGTCAGGCTCTGTTCCAGGTTAGGTCAGTCTCTAGTCCATGTTAGATCAGACTCTGGCCCAGGTTAGGTCAGGCTCTGGTCCAGGTTAGGTCAGGCTCTGGTCCAGGTTAGGTCAGGCTCTGGTCCAGGTTAGGTCAGGCTCTGGTCCAGGTTAGGTCAGGCTCTGGTCCAGGTTAGGTCAGGCTCTGGTCCAGGTTACGTCAGGCTCTGGTCCAGGTTACGTCAGGCTCTGGTCCAGGTTAGCTCAGAATCTGGTCCAGGTTAGGTCAGGCTCTGGTCCAGGTTACGTTCCTCTCTACCATCTTTCAGCTGCAGCAGACTGATCATCAGGGGAGGCTGAGAGGATGATCAACTTTAACTTCTCAGATCCTCCAGGAAGTTGCGATGTTGCGATCTCAACTATTAACGCAAGTTCAACCATTTGCCACAACTTTGTTGCGGCCTTGCAATTTTCACCAATCATCGCAACTTTTCCGCAAATGTGACCAATCATCTTTGTTTTTGTCGTATTTCGTCATCTTCTTTGACCAATCAGAGCCACTCGGATAAGTTTTGACCAATCCCGTTGCCTCCAGCTGTGTTTACTTCCGGTTTTTGAGCTCAGAGCCGCTAAACTCCGGTTGGTTTCCATCAGATTTTACGGCTAAAATACGAGCAAATCAGTTTCCTAAAATATTACACAAGAGTGGTGGAAAGCTGTTCTGAACCAAACACAACGTCGTGGTGGATTATACATGAAAATCGTCGCTTGACAAGAACTTTAAATAGAGAAATGTTGGACCTCTGAAAAGTATAATCATGCATATGTACTCAGTACTTGGTTGGGGCCCCTTTTGCATGAATTACTGCCTCAATGTGGCATGGCATGGATTAGGGGTGGGCGGTATAAATGGTATATGGTAGAAACCAGGGTTTCCGCTACATGTAATTTATCGTGGCGCACCGCCACGGTTAATTAAAAGTCGCCACACCTTCAGCATGAAGTTTAAACAAACAATATGGAAAATATATAGCCTATATTTGCGCACTCAGGGCTCTAGAGTGCGACCATTTTGGTTGCAAATGCGACCTAATTTCCCAAAGATGCAACTAAAATTATCCCAGGTCGCTCCGGGGTGACCGAGGATTTTCCTCTAGAACCGGTGCGGGTCAAAAAAAAAACTCGGTCACGCTGCAGATCTCCATGTGGTTCAACAACAGACACACATTAAACCAGGGATACTAAAATATAAATCTTAATGGTCACATCGACGCCAAACTTGTCCACGCTAAGGAGTGGGGCGGGGGGGAGAAATACACCGCTAAACTCTGCAGGCTGAGATTGACGCATAAGAAGTGAAACTAAAAACAACAGTCAGCTGTAGTCAGATCATCAGGACGATATCGCACTGACAATGTGGATTTATTAAAGAACTGCAGCTCAGAGTCAGGAGACACTCGGGTAGCGGGTCAGAAATCAGCGGCTCATGGGCGGATCTGGTCCTCCCTCTGATTGGCTGTGGTCCAGATATTCCCTGTGTGCTGCAGTCAGAGAGGTGAGTAATGAATGCTAGGCTAGTCACATCAACAGATGTTGTGTGGATGAGGATATAAAATAAAAAGAATAATCAACTTTTCATCAAGTTAAGAGCTGAGAATCTGAAAACAATTCTCTAACATGGAGCATCATCCTTCAGGTTAGGTCAGGCTCTGATCCAGGTTAGGTCAGGCTCTGGTCCAGGTTAGGTCAGGCTCTGGTTCAGGTTAGGTCAGGCTCTAGTCCAGGTTAGGTCAGGCTCTGGTCCAGGTTAGGTCAGGCTCTGGTCCAGGTTAGGTCAGGCTCTGGTTCAGGTTAGGTCAGGCTCTGGTCCAGGTTAGGTCAGGCTCTGGTCCAGGTTAGGCTCCTCTCTACCATCTTTCAGCTGCAGCAGACTGATCATCAGGAGGCTGAGAGGATGATCAACTTTAACTTCTGATTTGAAATCAATCAAAAAGAAAAAAACAAGAACAACCCAGGCCCAGGCGCAGATGTAAGTCCAAAGTTCGAATTTATTCAAAAATGGGAACACGAAGACACGACTGAGACTCACAAGACTACGACTAGGAACCGACAAACACAGACGAGACAGGCACGCTTATATACACAGAGGGAGGTGATCACAGGAACGAGACACAGGTGGCAGGATTACAATAGGATACACCTGTGGGAGACAAAGGGCAGAGGGTTAGACAAAGCCCAAGACAGGACACTAGAGGGAGACATATGACACAAGGGAGGTGACATATGACACATTTGCTCAATGCCTTCTCTTCTGTGTAATGTTTTCCTACTTTATTGATGACAATGACGAGCATCCCCCCCAAGACCAGCACCACCACAGTTAAAAAAAAATCCTAGAGGAAACCCTGTGTGCGCAAGGGCGCGGTGCCACGCGCATTGGAGATGCTGCGAGTGTGTGTGTTGGAGGTCCTGCCGTGTATGTCCACTAGCCTCAGAGGTCATGTGAGCACTCATTTACTGCCTGCAGCAGGATGTGAAGCTCACCAGATCAAGGGGTCTCCCATCAGGACCGCGGAAGTGCTGATCTGCAAAAGCACATTTGGGCAGTCGGTTCTGGTACGCATGAATGAAATCGGGTTCTCTCTAGCGGATCAGCGGACTGGTTATGTGCAGGCCTGTGTATATAGTAAGAAACATGAAAGGAGAGAGAGAGTTACTTACTAAGGATGATGTTAGGAAGTGATATTCATGTTGGTACATTTTTCATGATTACAGTAGTTTAAACAGCTAAACTTCAACATTTTAGCTGTAAAATGTCACATGCAGTAGCTAATATTAAGAAATATGTTGTGCTTTTACTCTTTTTTTTCCAACTTTATTTATATTTTTAGGTTTAGGTACAGATAAAGGTACAATAAGTCACAAACACATAAACCAGTGTACCGATGCCTTACAAATATGAGAGAGAACATGTCTCGTCTCGTCTCGTCTTCTTCCGCTTATCCGGGTCCGGGTCGCGGGGGCAGCATCCTCTAGGATTTTTTAAAACTGTGGTGGACTGGTCTGGGGGTTGGGTGGGGGGGATGCTTGTCATTGTTATCAATAAAGTAGGAAAATATTACACCAAAGAGAAGGTATGGTTTTTGCACAGCGACTTTCGGCCACCAAATGTCACATGGTGGCAGAAGTAAAGGACTATATTGGACTCTTTTTTATTTCGGCGTGAGTCGGCCTGAGTTGTCTTCATCATGGCAAACTTCTCCCCGCCCGAGCAGTTTGACTTTTACAAGCTTGAAGCATGGCAGGACTGGAAACAGAGATTTGCAACCATGTTGCTTCTTTGCTCACGGAGGAGGATGAAATAGTTCAGGTAAATGTCCTGACGCTGGAGTCAGACGGGACGCGGGGAAGAGGTGGTTCTCCCTCGGTCCAGGTCGGACGGCTGAGGAGGTCTGGGACCGCCGCAGGCCACGGAGACGTCCTTGGATACGAAGCTTAATGGACCCATTTCTGAGTGAGCTGATGGTTAGCAGGTTGAACTAACGGAGCAGAGGCTGCTTCCTTTCCCATGTTGGTGAGGCGGACAGGCTTTGTCGGACCTCAGGGAAAGGTGGGTCATCAGTCCCACGGGCTTGCCCGAAGAGGAGGACTGATGCCTAGGAAAAGCTTTGCTGTGTAGTGAGGAAAACAGGTGAGCTGGTCTTGTCTGATCAGCGGCTGAATCAGAACTGAGAGCTTCCGGGCTTGAGAGAGCTGAGGAAGTCTCAGTGGAACGTCTAGAAGATGTGGACAAATGAACGAGCATTATCAATGTCACATGACTCAGATCACTAACCCTATTGGTTACTTGAATAAGTAAACATGAGTAATAAAGTTGATTTAACCTTTTAGCAAAGTATGTATGTGAAATAATACTGAAGCTGGATCAAACATTCATAATACTGTGGAGAAAATGTATTAATCATATTAAGACATTTTAAAACAGTTTGATTAAGAATAATGACGTTTATTAGGAGACATCTGGCAGTCTTTGAGTTATATTAACTAAAGATCCAGCGGAGTCTTCCGACACAACTGGATCCTTGGAGGAATGTTGATTCAGGTTAAAACATAATAAAAGAGTCATTTTACTCTAAGTTATTGGGAAAAATATGGTTATTGTTGTGATGATCACAGAGGTCAAAGTTAAGAGGTTATAGCGCATTTGGTAACGCTACAAATATAAAATTTCAGGTATTTGATTCTGCCCTGCAAAAAAATTATTTAAAATAATTAAAAAATTGCTTTTTACTGTAAATTTTATTGTTAGTATAAAATGCAATTATTTGAGATGAATTAATTACCACTACTATAAATATATTGTGACGATTAAAAACCCCTGAAAGAAACCACACCTTGGATAACTTCTGTCACTTCCTATATCCCTCGTTTTGTTCTTGCTCGTTTTCATTTCTCTCGGTGGCATCTGCAATTGTCTGCTGTCTGGTGGAAAAGACAGCTGCACACGCTGTGCAGTGGAGTGCAACGCAAAAGGATCCATGCGCAACAGGCTTTTCAGCTAAGGTCTATTTAACAAGTACCTGAGGCAGCGAAAATTCCTCGTATATTTTTTGTCCTCGAATCATTTGAGTTTCTCGAGGAATCGCTGCAGCCCTAATTTTGTTATTCAAAAAAAGTACAAGTGTTCAGTATTAAGATTTGCCTTTTATTTTTTTAAGAGTAAATTATTTTGTCTTTTATTTCCCTAAGAGTCAATTGTTATTTTGTCTGTTTTCATTAGTTTTCACATGTTGAATTGTAATAAATTTACCAGTTTGAGTAAACTACTTGTGTCTGGATGTGCTTCAAGGGAATTATATAAAAATATTTTTTTTACATATTATTGTTTTATTTTGCTTTTTTATCTGTCTTGTCTATTATGACATGTGCTGTTGTCTTTCTTGGTCAGGTCATCCTTGTGAATGAGGTCTTGGTCTTAATGAAACTTCTATCTGGTTATTTAAAATAGAAATATTAACTTTCTGTTTTAGGTTTTTACAATTCCACTTCCAATCCTAAGTTTTGATTATTGTTGCATCTCAATTTGAATGAAAAAATAAAAAGTTTCTTTGATCTTATGTCAGTCTATTCATTAAAAAATAATAATTTGATTAATTATTTGCTTTAAACAGCAAACATACCCAGAGCCATAGTGAGAGGAGGAAACAACCAGAAGGGGGCAGTGTAACACTGAGCTGCTCTGTGGATGGTTCTGCTGACTGGAGGTTTGACTGGTTCAGGTTTGGATCAGTTTACCATCCATCTGAGTCTGAATCAAACAGAGTAAGAGTTTCAGAGGGAGGTGTGTTCAGCTGCAGAGGAGGACGAGGAGATCCGGTTTTAAAACTTTCGAAACGTATACAAATTTTTCAAACAGTGATACTATGACTCATTAAAGGGTCAGCAATAAATAAAAAAATTTCAGTTGGATTTTATTACTATAATAATCTTTTAATCAGCTATTTTCTTTATGTTTCCAGTTCCCATTAAACCCAGAGTGACTCTGGACCCCAGCTGGTCTCAGATTTTCAGAGGGGAGTCAGTCACTCTCAGATGTGAGATCCAGGATGAAGGAGGAACTCAGTGGACGTATGGATGGAGACCAACCAGGTTAAATAAACCTCCAACATCCAGAGAAATCAGGATCACTGATGCTACTGGCTTTGACCGTGGAGAATACAGCTGTAGAGGAAGAAGTGGTTATTATCTCTCAACACAGTGGAGTGATGTCATCACATTAACTGTATGTAAGTTGATCTTTACACCTGTACATTTTCAGGACATCTGTCTCATTCTGAAAAACATGAAACCAACTTCAAGCCCTGTTGATGTTCTCCCAACCTCTTTGCTTCCTAAAGCTTTTGACCTTATTGGCCCATGCATTGTAGATTTTATTAATCTATCCATCAAACCTGTTCTTAAAAACCCCAGTTTGGACTCCTCTCAGCCAAATAATTACAGGCCCATTTCTAAATTGACCTATATCTCAAAACTTTAAGAAAAAGTCATGTTTGATCAGCTGATCTCTTTTCTGGAACAACATAACATTTTTGATAAATGTGAAGAGAAATATGAATCAGTTCTTCTAAAGTTGATGAGCTTTAGTTTGATTCAGTGATTTTCTCTCTCCAGCAGCTGAAGCTCAGTCTGTCCTCTCTGTGTCTCCATCATGGCTGAGTCCTGGAGCCTCAGTAACTCTGAGCTGTGAGGTCAGACCTCCATCTGCAGGATGGAGGTTCTCCTGGTTTAAAGCTGTTCCTGATCCATCTGGATGGTCCTACAACTATAATCTACTTCCTGGTAGCTCTAAGGGGACTGATCAAGACTTCTACATCATTCATGATCAGAAACACACAGCAGGATATGTGTGCAGAGCAGGAAGAGGAGATCCAGAGTTTTACTCTGGTTACAGTAAACCAGAGTTTGTCTGGTCTGCAGGTCAGTTTGTTCTGTCTGATCTCTCAGTGAGTAGAAGTTATATTTATTTGAATACAGATATCCTGTTGTTGACAAGAGTATACATATCACATGCACGCACGCACGCACACACACACACACACACACACACACACAAATAAGTCTTTTAGCAGGTACACCATAGTGTTGAAGCTGAACACAGGAAATCCAGAAATCCTTTAGCTTTAGGTTGCAGTATGAGATTTAAAAGAAGACATTTATAATAATAAGCTACCTTTGTAAGATTTTGATGTTTATTTTACAGTATGTGTTTATATTTGAGACTCTTATATTTAAAAGTGGAGGAAGTTCAGAGTTTGGGGCAGCATTAGCTTAGTTGGTAGAGTGGCCGGTCTGGTAACTGGAGGGTCACCGGTTCGATCCCCAGCTCTGGTTGGGTTAGATTGTCGTTGTGTCCTTGGGCAAGACACTTCACCCACCTTGCCTATGTGAGTGTGACTGTGTGTGAATGTTGGTGGTGGTCAGAAGGGCCGATGGCGCAGAATGGCAGCCTCACTTCTGTCAGTCTGCCCCAGGGCAGCTGTGACTACAGACGTCTGTCGTAGTTTACCACCACCAGTGAGAATGACTGTGTGAATGAATAATGCAACTCTGTAAAGCGTCTTTGAGTGACCTAGAAAGCGCTATATAAAACTGATGCATTAGTTCTGCTGTTGTGATTGGTGCTGCTGTGGAGTAAAGACCTCTGACTGAATCAGGACAATGTCTCTTGTTGTTTTGTTATTTACCGTATAACATGTAATAGAACAGATACAGTCAAATTCAGGAGCACAACAGGATGCTCTTCCTCAGGGGTTTGTAGAAATGGTGTTGACTTTTTCCTCAACATTTTGGCATTACTGTAATCTAAATATAGTTAAACATATTTACTATGATATTTATTACAGAGAAAAAAAAAATCTCTTTTTTGGTCAAATTCATTACATTGTTTTTCAGAATCTCCTCCAGCAGCGTCTCTCTCAGTCAGTCCTGACAGAGTTCAACACTTCAGATCTGACTCCATCACCCTGAGATGTGAAGGAAACTCTAAGTGGAGAGTGATGACGTTCACTAGAACAGGAAAGCTGTATTCTGTTTGTATCCAGAGAACAATGGATAGATCCTCATGCATCATAAACAGGTTCTGGTCTGTTAGTGGAGTGTTCTGGTGTGAGTCTGGATCAGGAGAGTTCAGCAGCGCTGTCAACATCACTGGACAGAGTATGAAATGACTTCATAAAATTTTCATTTTCTTTTTACAACTCACATAATTTTTTGTACATATTATATTTAATGAATACAACCTTTAAATGTTTATAAGTTTTTGGCAAACAAATTTCTAGTATATTTTTAATTAATGACTGAAAATAAATAATCAATATTCTGTTTATGAATATTATCCAAATTCTATAAATGACTAATGCTGCTTACTAATAATAATAATCACAATCCTGTATAAAGGGAGGTTGACTCATGAAGCATGCTGCGTGTAGTGAGGAAAAGTTGTTTAGGTTGTTGTCATCTGATCAGAGTAACTCCTGGTCAAAGGTCATCCTGCTGGCAGGAGGCAGGAGGTGTGCTGCCTTCATGGTCCAGCTTTGGATTAGCAAATGAAAAAGAATGAATGGAATGCTGCATAATTCTTTATCAGCAAACTTTTTGATTTAGTTTAGAGGTTTTATAGCTGATCAGTGACTAAAACTTTTTACAGCTGATTCTGATGGTTTAATCCTGGAGAGTCCGCTCCATCCTGTGACTGAGGGAGATCCTGTTACTCTGAGCTGCAGACGGAGAGACCAAAAACTACCTCCTGATGTGTTTTTCTATCACAACAACAAACGTCTCCAACACGACGGCAGAGAGGAGCTGAAAATCTCTGCAGTGTCAAAGTCAGACGAAGGATTCTACAAGTGTGGACGTTCAGGAGAGGAGTCACCAGAGAGCTGGATGTCAGTTCAAGGTCAGCAGGGTTCAAACATTTGATGATTTATTTTTGGAATGAATTGAATTTTAATTGAATGAATTGAATTGAATTTTTATGAATTGAATTTTATTAACGTGTCATGCACAATAAGTGCCCAGCCTGTATGGGCTTATATGACACTAAAAACACAAAAAGGAAGTGGCCATACATTTACAAAACAGGAACAAAACCAGTAATTTACAAAACAGGATATAATACGCCTTGTCTACAGACCCACACTTTCTCTATGAATTTAGTCAACATAAATACTTCTTTGTCAAAAAGCCAACCTCACCATTTGGTAACCAAAACAAATCAGGGTTTTTACACTGGATTTTTTCAAACATAGACATTCTTAGATCATTATACAGTGGACAATAAAACAAAAAGTGAAATTCATCTTCAATAACATTTAGATCACATAAAACACACAGACGTTGCTCCTCCAACACCCCTTTGTAACGCCCCACCTCAAGAGCAGAGGCAAAACCCCAAACAGCTCGCAGTTGTGCACAAAGAGATCGCTGCCTTCTTTTTAAATTACATTCCACATAAGGCTCTGTAACAAAATGATCTTTAAATTGAACGTAACTTTTAAGTTTTGGCTTTTGAAGCATATCAAGTTTCCACTGCTCTTTATATGTCTGAAATAAAATTTGCTTAATTATTTTAATTTTGCATTGCAAATTATTAAAGAATAAAGATGCACTGTTTGTCAATGAAAATATTGTTAAAACATCATTTGACCAGGGGTATCTATGACATTTATCCCAATTAAAGATTTTTCTGGTGAGCCTCTCTTCAGATAAGCGCACAAGGCGATTCCACAGTCGCAGAACCTCTACTACTGACATGGAATTATTTATTTTGTAGTAAAGAGGAACAGAGTTAATATTCAGTGTGTTTGTGTGTTGGAGATTTTGTGTTGAGGTTAAATGATCTGAAAACAGAATGATGTCATCATCTAAATCCCTATTTTAATGATTAATAATGTTTATTATTCACAGTGTCTGAGTCCAGTCCTGTCAGGTCTGTCCTGCTGATCGTTGGATCAGTTATTGGACTCGTTCTCATAGTTCTCCTGTTCTTGTTGTGGATCTACAGACGCTCTTTATGCTGCATCAGGTCAGCACAACACTTGTTTCTCATATAATTTTACAGTATATTTATATTAAATCTACTGATTTATATTTCAGCTCCAAACCATCAGAGAGCAGCAGTCAGAGCTCCAGCACACCTCATGGAGTCAACCAGACAGAAAGATGTGTTTACAGCTCTCTTCATCAGGGTCAGAACTCATTACTACTTCTTATTCCAGCTTCACTGACTGCTTTACTGTAAAATTGTTAGATTTTATTAACAAAAGGTAGTAACAGTTTCATGTCTTCTTTAATTTGACACACACATACAGAGATATCTGGGTGAGATTTACCTGGTAAATAAAAATACAGAATACAAGAAAAAGAATCAACAAAATGTTTTTGTCTTCATATTTCCTAACTATTAATGAAACAACATATATCTATTTCATTCACTGTAGAGGACGTTCATCTTTATGATTCCATAAATCCCCCTGAAGCTGCTGGACCTGGTAACTTAAATCCACTGAAACATCAACAATGTGATTTTAGTGGATTGTTATGAAATCCTGACTGCTTCTGTTTCAGATCAATCCAGAGAGGTTACATACTCTCTGCTTGAGCTGAAATACCTCAGACAAAACGGTCAGATCAAACCCAAACAAGAAGAGAAAATAAATTCTGACCTTCATGTCTTGGATTTGTTGATTATTTGATGCTTTTAACAGGGAGGCCTCATGAACCAGAGGAGGGCGCTGTTTACTCTGAGGTGAAAACAGGAAGTGCAGGTACGGTCAGTAAATGTGTCTTCATGTCATCACACTGCAGGTCACTCCAGGTCAAGTTCAGACCGTCATCTGCCTCAGTCAGAATCTACATCCTGTCCAATTCATTTATTTTCTTTAGCCCAGTCCTGTAGATTATGTAATACGAGTAAATTAAAGTTACTAAGATAATGCATGTGAGTAGAGGATCACAGTCTAGGGAGACAGTTTATCTAAAGATTCACCTCTTTTTTCCTGTAAATAGATGTTATAATTTTGTTTCTATTCTATAAACACTGTTTTAAACAACAGCCATTGATTGTGAACACTATTGATCTCTGATTAGTATAGTGGTTACACTTCCTGAGTTTCACACAATCAGAAAACAATAGTTGTTGATATTAAAGAGCTGATAATGTTTATAAACAGTGTTTATGAATTCAGCTGAAAACAACTGTCAACACAGCTGTATGCAGTGTTCTGACCTGTATTAACTACGTGAATCAAAAATACAGCCACAGGAAGATGAGAGACAAGCTAAAAGTTATTACATTGCTAATTTCGCTTCCTGTAGTGTTGTTATAGTGAAGTGTTTTGTCTTAAATGGAAACAAACTCAGAGATTTTAGAGCTTGTGACATCTTAATTGGCTGTTGGTCTCCTTGAGCCCGCCTCCAGCTGCTGGCAAAAGCCATAGAAAGTAGGTCAACAATAGAGATTGACAGCTGAGCGTCACCATATTGACTGATCAATGAATAGTGGCTTTTAGACATTCATACGTTTTTCACTTCTCAGCGTGTTCTTTAATCCAACAGGTATATTTAATCAAGCATCATGTGGAAATTAAAGTTGCAAGCAGCGTCTTTCAGCCCATGCAGCTCTGCGCCGCTCCAACCTACTGTAGTGTAGCGACTGGGGGTACATGTGCACCGCCACCTCGTAGCCACCTCAACCTCATCTCAACTCCTGCAACCCCACGGACACTGTGAACCGTCACCTCATCCGCACCTCACCCCAACTCCACATCTCCTCTGAGCCCGCCAGTCAACTCTGCATGTCACCACTAGGGGGTCAAAGTGAGCACCTATGAAACAGTCTGTAATGCTTTGCTCAGCTCACAATAGAAATATTTTAAATTTGGTGAAAATCTAAGCTTCTAAAGAGATTTTGTAGCCACTTTCTGCTTGGGAACCCAGCAAATTTGATGTAAATCTGATGATGCATCAGGGAGATACAGCTGGTTGGAAAAGATCTTTCAAAATCTAATTTAGTCCAATTGAACAGTTCATAGGTTGACAAAGATTACTTATCTGTAATTTAGTGAGAATCAGATCATGCATGAGTCATAGAGAGCCAAATGTGTCTTAGGAGGTGGAGCTAAAGTAATTTAAATATTTGAGCATGAGAACCTGTTTACTGGTGTTGTATGATGACACACAGCAAGGCTGTTGTGACCTTGTTGGCTGCAGTGATTAAAGTTTCAGTCTTTCTAGGAGGCGCTGTCTCCAATTCAAATGAAAGCTCATTGAACTGTTCTTGGGTTGACAATAATCATGTAACAATAATAATAATAATCAAATCAGGACTAAATATTAAATCATTTATTTTGTTTTAACAATCCACATGGA
>SSNR01000141.1:1596333-1624306 GCA_006937965.1 Callopanchax toddi | reverse complement strand
CACAAATATATATACACGCACACACACACACACACACACACACACACACACACACACACACACACACACACACACACACACACACACACACACACACACACACACACACACATACATGTGTGCTTGTGTGCACAAACTTACGCACTTTCCTGTTTCTGTGAGAGCCAAATTGTGTGCCAGACAGGAATTGCATACATTGTCATCCTGCTGGGACGCAGCACTTGTCCCTGCACCTTGACCGTGTAGGACGATGCGTCTTTTCTGGGACAGGATGGGTGCCCAGTCACATGCTCCTAGGTAACAGCCAGAGGGACAAAAGCCCTTTGGTGCATGAAGACAGCAGAGCTCACAGCATGTTTTCTGAAAGAAGACATGGCTCCATCTGCTTTGTCTGTACTTTCATAGTTTTTCTTTCTGTGTTTATTTTATTGTGCCCTACTTCCATTTCCTCTTTCCAACCTTTTAAACACCAGGACAGTAGAAAAGAGAAATCATAGTTTCCCTTCCTGTCCTGTCTTTTTTCCGGTTGCTGCCATGGTGAACTTCACTGAGATCAAATTTACAGAAGTGTTAAACCTTTTAAACCACTGATGTATATTAGAACAGTATAACACATTGAAATTTGTTGTTTTATACCTTAATCTGGAAAGAGAAAACACTGTGATATAACGTGTAGCCATTATTAATGCACTGGATCCAAAGAAAACAAAGGTGTCCTACTTTGCATTGAAAAAGACAAATGCTTTACTGCTTTTTACTTTTACTTTAAAGGTATCTGACTTCCTTTTGATAGGAAGCTTTTTCTCTTCTTACCCTTTTGACCAAGTACATATAACATTTTTATTTTGCTGCATTCCGTAAAACCAGACCAGCAGGAGCACTGAGCAAAGCACAGTCGCCTCTGTCGCATTGTGAGCGGACTGAGAGGAGGGGATAGTCAGGGAGGGATCAGCTGAGCCCTGACACACGGTCACATCCACACATCGCTGTTCGCTCATCTACACAGCACCTTTAGCTTTGTGAAACCCTGTAATCCAAAAGAGCAGTCAGTTCCATGAACTCTGCCCATATACCGCCAGTATTATGAGAAAAAATGTCCAGACGAAGTAAGTTGACCATTGGCACGCAACACAACGGTGTATTTCTGCCACCTACTGCATATACATTTCTTTCTGGTTTTGAAGCTTTCCAGAACGCGTGAGCAGTGTCAGTTAACGTCACATCCGTAGGACAGCGCGGGAAATTCAGGCCTGAACTGAAGCACATGTTACAGCTCACAGCCTGTTCTAGACAATGGAACGATAGATGATGGTCTCATTCTTTTTAGTTTAAAACGCGTCATCACCCATTAATTTAAAAAACTGAACATGAATGTTTTATTTTTTATACAAATCCTGCCCCACGTCCCTTTATAAAGTAGCTTGGTTATTTGACTGATTATGTGATTTTAAAAGTAACAAAGTTAGAATACTAGTTACTTTTTGTTACTTTATTAGTGACATTCAGCAGCTGCCAACATCACCCTCCCCCCAGCTCAACATAAAAATGACATCCAGTTTGACCAAAACTCACTTTATTAGAAGTGAATTTTAACAGTAAAGTCAACAAAATGAATCTCCTGACATTAAAGTTAAACTTACAAACATTTTCTGAATAAAACCTTGTTTTTATTAAATATAAAATAATTTTTTTTTTTCTTGACCTGACATATTTAACTGTTAACACTTTAAGGAGTTATGTTGGAGAAAATTAGTTTCTCCGCAGGGTGGTGTAAACAAAAATAATAATGAAAGCATCCAACTGAAATAACATGTTCCTTTCAGTTCAACATGAATTGATCTTTCATTCATTCATTCATTCATTCATTCATTCATTCATTCATTCATTCATTCATTCATTCATTCATTCATTCATTTCCAGTGCAGCCTCTGACACACTCAGTCAGGATTTTGTCTCCCAGAATGTGACGCAGATCACAGAAACTCAAGAAGATCTGAATTTGCCATATGAGCTGGTCTAGCATTATAACACATTTCAGTTTCAGCCATGTTGTTTTGTTTTAATAAAATCATGGCAGGGGAAAGCAAACCAAAGAAATGCTTAGTCAGTCATTTGCTGAGCAGCTTGGCGTGTCATGTCATTCCCTCTGCTGCCTGGATACAGTTGCTACAGATGAGTGAAGACCTGTCAGGTACATCAAAAATATTAAATGCTTGCAGACAACCTGCTGTCTGAGTGTTGAACACATGCTCACACACAAACATGAATTCAGCTGATACACTCATTCATTTTCTGATTCTCAGCCTGATTTGCCTCCTATTGTTTAGTTTTGATTCTTTATTTGTTAGTGGATATTAGCAGGAGATCCCACTTGGAGACACAGCACTGGATCCAGTTTTAAACACAGGGACAACTGGAGGAAGCAAAAACGTGTTTATAAGAGAGCACGATCAATAAGCACCATCATGATGGAGCGAATATGGAAATGTGATTATAGTCTCCTCTGGCTGTGTGTCTGTGTTTGTCTCCTGACCTAGAAGCTGTGTTCAATATGCAGCAAGTCCTGAGGCCTCAGACACACACAGTGACTCATGGTCCAAAGGCTAAGCTCATTGATTTCACCAGCGCAACCTGGAGGCTGCTCTGCAGTCGCTGCAGAGGGTTTACCTCAGATAAGGATTGCTTCAAAGGGTTCAACAGGATTGGAGTTTGGGATATTATATCTGCAGATTCTTGATAAAGTAAAGTAGCACATGAGATCTGGTGATGTGACACTTTATTCCATTATTTCCTCTGCGAATTGCAACTAATTGACACAATTTGTCCACTTGCATGGTGTTGGTCACTCTAGTGATTCTGAACTAGTCTGGCTGTGGGACTTCTTGAAATTATTTGAATAAATGATGGTGTGGTTTAAACCTGAGATAGAGAAAAATATCACTCCCTTCTATACAGCCCACTTGTGGTGCAATTATAGTAATAAGGCAGTAATGAAGAAACTACAAGTGGCTCATCAGGATGCTTTTAGAATCCTCATGAGGTTCCCATGATGGACTTCTGCAAGTCAAATGTGATGAGAAGCATCCCTACCTTTCATGCACTACTGAGGTTCTACATGTATAAATTCATCTGCAGGTTGATACCAGCTAACGTTAGAGCCCTGTCAGCATTAACATACAGTGACACAAGGTACTCCTCACCAGCTGGTTCTGTTTTTATTGTTTGATGTCTTATGATATGGACGAATCTTTGTGGCTTCTTTTTGTCTGTGTTGTTCATATCACAGAAACACAATCCTTACATGTTTCACCTCATAGTAAAGGTGACTAACTGGTTTATTTTATGTCTATGTAAAATACCCCAGTTGGTGTTATGAAAAGATCAAAATGATTGGCTGAAATGATGTTTCCTGTTTTTTTTAGGACTTTAGATTCTGCATGTTTCTGCTTCATTAAGTAATTAGATCACTGCTCTGATCTGTTGTGATGGAGAAATGTTGAGCTTTGCCAATGTTCCAACCCCCACCTGCAGTCATGAGATCTGGATCAAGATCAGAACATGGTGACAGATTTAAGCAGCTAAAATAAACTCCCTCCAAAGGCTGTCTGGGCTCAGCCCTAGCATCACATCTCCCCCTCTTGAAAAGAGTCGGATGAGGTGGTTTTGGCATCTGACTAGGATCCCCACTGCTTTGCTACTGCTCGCCTCAGTCTGGAAGATTTCTGGACACATCCCACAGGGAGAAGAACCCAGGGAAAGACCAAGAACTGGCTAGAGGGATTATATATCATCTCTGGCCAGGGAACACCTTGGGATCCACCTGCAGGAGCTGTAAAGTGTCCCTGGGGAGAAGAATGTCTGGGTTTGTTCACCTGGATCTGTTACCTCCATGACACAATCTTGGATCAGCAGTGGAAAATGGATAGATGAATGGATAGTTCTGACTTTTTTATGCTATTTTAACCACAAACTATGTCAGAGTATCATGCATCTGGCCCAAGTTCTCTTCAGTTCTTTGCTTTCTTTTAATTTTTTTCCCAGAAACCAGACACCTGCAGGACAACGTTGAAGTGTTTTATGGAGGATGTGAGGCCAGGACTTCTGGGTGGGACTGATGTGTCATGAGCAAAAGATTTAACCATCCCTCTTTCCACTCTGCACAATGCTGGAGGAGCGATGTGTGTCACATAAATCAAACCAAGGAGATATAGCATGTTTTTATAATTCAGTCTACATGAAGCCACTTTAAAGCAGACAATGCTTTGTCACAGTGTAAGGGCAACAGATCCATTCACCTCTTTGGTGTGGCATGCAGTGAAATGTGGTGAACAAGATGTGAGTAGGTTTAGTGCCAGAAGATTGAACCGATACACATAAATGTCTCCACCAGCACTGTGTCTGCCGCAGGAATGATGGAAACAGAGCGCCACTCTCCAACAGGAGACAGGTGCTGGGAAGCACCAAATAGAAATCAAATCCTCCTGCAGCAACATTGTGCTAGAAACAATATTTTTGTACGGTTATGTTTTATGTTTAAATAGAATGGAAAAAGAATCAGGACCTAAATATCCCCCTGATCATGTCATGGAAACATCCACGTTGACAGGACAGTGGAGAGACGGGAGGCGCTGAAGGGAAGTTCCCCTCTCATCTGGTCTGAGTGAGTCATCCTGAGGATCGCCACAACGCTAAACGACTTTTCCTTCACATCCCGCTCAGAAGGTCAGCTGAGGTAGAAGGACTTTCAGGGCAGATGCATGGAAATCCTCAACAGGTCACTGCCAAGCAAGAAACACCACATTTTATTAGACTTTCCTACTAAAGCAGGTTCTTTCAGGGCTGAGTGAACGGCCCTGTGATTTGGCAGCATCAGTCATTACGAGTGCATGAACTCCTCAGTCTACAATCACCCGTGGAGCGCTTCCACTCTGGTGGTGAAACATGAGAGAGACTGAGTTCTAACGGCCACAGAAAATTACAGAGCTCTGCTCAGACAGCTAAAAGGAAGACATTCAGGACAAAACAGAGACTTTCAGGACAGTGAGCTTGTTTTTAAATGTTTCCTATTGAAGTAGAAACAGAACAAGTGTTTATATTCATACATTTGGGAGACTATTTTATCCAAAGTGACTTACAAATGAGGATCTAACAGTGCAGTTAATATCAAAGCTAACTATAAGTTACTTAGAGGGAAGAACAGGGGTCAGGCTCTGTCAGAGGTGACATGTAGAAATAGAATGCAAGCATAGAGGGAAGTGCACAAAGAGGTAAAGTACAGGGAAGGTTCTCAGTCATCCAGGTCTTGGTCATCCTAGTGGGTTCAAATGAAGGCAACTGGCCTTTGGTTCATGAAGACATTTTATTTCTTATCTGAGAAACTTTGTCAGTTCTAAGTAGAATACAGATACAAATGTCAAACCTACAAACTATTGCTGCTTAACAAACTGCTTGTAGGTCAGCCTCCTCCTCCCTACCCCCTGAACAGTTGTTATTGTGTTAGATTGGTTCCTTTGTGAGTAGTTTTGGTCAGATGGTGTGAATTTGACTGAAACTGTCTGGGGATCAGGTTCAGAGCTGCATTGTAGGTACTAGAAAGGTGAAAACCTTTAATCTTTTAAAATATGCACATTATCATCCTCAAAAGTGAGTCCCTTGTCTTTGAGGTGGAGGTGGACTGTTTTGTCTTGACCTGAAGAGCTGGCTCTCCTGTGTTCTGCCATGCGTCTGTGTAATTCTTGTTTTGTTTCTCCAATGTAAAGGTCTGAACGGACTTCAGACCTTTACATTGGAGAAACAAAACAACAACTACACAAGAACATGTCTCAACACAGGAGAGCCACATCATCAGGCCAGGACTCAGCAGTCCACCTCCACTTCAAAGACAAGGGACACACCTTTGAAAACGACAACGTCCACATTTTGGACATAGAAGACCGATGGTTTGAGAGAGGAGTTAAAGAAGACATCTATGTCAAACAGAAAAAACCAACTTTAAACAGAGGAGGAGGACTCAGATTTCATCTTTCCAGCACCTACCAGTCTGCTTTGAACTTAATTCCCAGACAATTCACGCCTCTAATCAAAACACCTCACCAGGACTCCAGTTGAATTCAGTGGAGCGAACACCTCCTCAAGGGGGTAGAAGGAGGTGTGTCACAGACAGAGGAAGAGAAGCACAGTTTATAAGACTCTCTCTCCTTTATACAGAATTGACAAAGCTACTCAGATGAGCAGTGAAACGTCTTCAAAGAACCTAATAAGTCCAGTTGCCTTTATTTAAAACCCTTTTTTGGATTATCATGACCTGGATGACGGAGAACCTTCACCAGCATAAATTATTCTTAATTCTAATTTTAGTTGAGATCATTTTGCACATTTTGATATGCAACATTTGAGGTATAAGGTTTTATTAAACACCTTAAAAGCTGATTATATGAAGATATTGTCAAAGATGACTCTTATATTCCAGACTCTTAAGGGTTACTCTCCAAACCTGTTAAATAAACATAGAATTCAATCTCAGGAGCCTAAAACCTGGACAACTTACTGTCAACAACATGAAAGAAAAGCACTGAAACCTCCTAATCTAGTGCTCATATGCAAACATACACACAAAAAACACTGGTATGTTTGTCTCAGGGAAACAAGACGTTCACACATTACCGCCTCTCCTCTTCACTAAATGAATTCAGTTCTACTCAGAGGCTCAAACCTCGTTTAGGCTGTAAAGTGTTGAATAACCAATAATCACACGCAGTAGCAATGCAATGCATCAACTTAAATGTATTGATTTACATTTTAATTGCAATATCTCCATTGCATGTTCCTGAAAATGGCAGCCACATTATTACTGTATTACACTGATGCAGTAATGTGTTACTGTCAAGCGCCAGTGGAAATCGATGCAGAAGGTTCTGACAGTTCAGAGAACAGAGTCTGAGTCTCCATCAGCAGCAGAACTCTAAACGTCAGACTCTTCAGACAGGTCACACAGTTTGGGCTGTACTTATTTTTCCTGACTAGTTTTCATTGTTGAAGTCAAATTTGGATGCAGATACGGTTTAAAAAACAACTTTTACTAAACTTACAGGGAACAAGAACCTAATAAATCAGTTCAAACAACAAAGTTCAAACCAAAACAAACAGGATGTTATTTGTTCGTACAGGTTTGATGCTGTTTAGTTCAGTGTTTCATTTCAATTATTAATATTGATGTTTGCACTAAGAACGACGGCGTGCCTCTTTTATTATTTAGATTTCTGGATCTTACTCTTTACTGTGAGGAGCCTCGTGCTGAAGATTAAACTTTGAGCTTCTTTTTTTTTTACAAACACACAAAAATCAAACAAAAACAGCTATACACAGACACGTTTATTAAAAAGAGTTTACATTTTTGCTTTCAGCATGCTGTATGGTGCAAAAAGTTATTGCCCATAATAAAATATAATACATACTCTGACTCGTGGGTAATATAATAGAAGCGATCTATATCACATTGATTCAGAGACAACATCCTGCTCTTTTTTCCACTTTTCGCACCACTCTCCCTGGCACTCGGCCCGGCAGCTGCAGAGCCTCATTTCAGTAGAAATATTATCACTCTAATCTCTGTGGTGGCTGTCTTTTTGTTCAGACTCAATTCATTCTGGCAGAGATGGGACATAACCTCGCATCCCGCTGCCAGGTCACTCTTTCAGCTGAGAGACAGCTGCTGCTGCTGCTGCTGGGGAAAGTCCCTAAAGAAAAAAAAGAAAACGATCTAAACATCCATTCTTTGATCATTTGTTTTTCTTTTGTTTCAGTTCTCATCCTCTGGCTCACTATTTCTCTCCCTCGTTCACAGCTGGGAAAGTAAAGGCATTAATCAAAAGCAGCGTTCCGGTGGCTGGGTGTTTGCACTGATTGGGTGGACCGGAGTCCTCAGGCGCTCTGTCCTCTGGCCTTTCTGGTGCTTTCTGTTTGGCTGAGGCCTCTAAAAAAACATGGTTGTTTTAAGTGTGGGAAGGTTTCAAAGTATCCCTTCAAGTTCTGTCCCTGCCTCACCCCAGAAGTCACACCTACGGTAAAACACTGCATCAGGGAGAGATATGACGAGCCCTTAAAGGACAGCGGAGGACATTCTCCATCCTCTTGAGGTATTTTTCCCTCTTTTCTCCTCATGATGCATTATCTGGTGACAAATGTGTCCCAGGCGTTGCTGTCTTTGCTGTGATGGATAGTCCTCAGTGTTCCACAGTGGCCACGGTGATTGGCTAGTGCTGATAAGTCCAAATGGCTTTAGCAGGAATCTCATTGCCACACAGTCCCCTGCAGACGCAGCCACTCTGCAGCTTCCTTCGCAGTCCGTTCCGCCAGCTGAAATTGAAACTGAGCCCTTGTGCCATTTTTCCCACTTCTGATCTTTGCCCTCCCTTCAAGTTCTTTAGAAGAAAAAGTTCAGTGAAGACAAAACAACCCTTTGGGACAAGTCAAACAATTGGCCATCGCAGAGGCAATCAAAGTGTCCAGATCCCAGTGATCAACTCTCCCTCTGGCGTTATCGCGGAGAGAAAAGAGACACTCTGATTTAGAAATAGGCTCAGTGTTTTCCCTTTTTGTCCAGCAGTAATCCTGCTTCTTCCACTCATC
The DNA here is from genome assembly GCA_006937965.1 of Callopanchax toddi. Lineage (NCBI taxonomy): Eukaryota > Metazoa > Chordata > Actinopteri > Cyprinodontiformes > Nothobranchiidae > Callopanchax > Callopanchax toddi. The sequence continues at coordinate 1,615,678 of SSNR01000141.1, read as the reverse complement.
TCGTCAGCGATGCTTGTTGCTTCCTAACTTTGAGTCAGATAGCTCTTATCATGGTGGCCCATTCTGGTGAAAAAAGTTGTGTCTGAGAGTTCAGCCTCTGACTGTGTGTATGTTTTATTTAGCTGCATTTTGCTAACATCCACAACAGAGAAAAGCAGAGGAAGTATCCCATCAAACAGCATGAACAGCTGCTTCAGGCCTGACGGTTTGTGTCCTGTCAGCTGTGTGGAGTGGTTTCTGGTCCATCCAGCAAAGAGTGATGTGCTGTATGTGGAGCAGGCCAGGCCAGCTGGGTTACATTGTCATTGTATCGTTAGGCAACACACTTCACCCACCTACCTACTGGTGGTGGTCGGAGGGGCCGGTGGTGCCGGTGCATGGCACCCCCTCCTCTGTCAGTGTGCTCCAGAGCAGCTGAGGTTACAATGTAGCTGATCACCATCAGTGTGTGAATGTGTGGGTAAATGACTGATGTGTTGTACAGCACTTGTAAAGCACCATATAAATACAGGACATTTACCATTTTTACCACTTGTGTAGTTTTTGGTTTACCATGAAGCCTTTTCCCACACTAGCATTCATGCTAGGGTCTTATTTATTGTGTGGGTTAGGATTAGTGATGGTCAGGATCTGGTAGGAAAGACCCCGGAATACCATCTGCTATCTCATAAAGAGCATGCTCTGATAGTGTTAGACATGTAGTTGTAGTAGTGAGCATTGGCGTGAACTAAGCATGAACTAAGCATGCTAGAGAATTACAATAAATGTGGCTTACAGATAATAAAACCTACAACTGCACGATTTATTATGGGCTTGTTTTTGCACATTTCTCGTCTGCTATTACTTAATGTTGTGTCAGTCATTCACATTAAACATAGCGCAAAACCAGAAACTCAGAAACAAACATTAGTTTTGCCGCACGGACTGTTCGTTCTGCTTGCATCATATGCAAGCTGCAATTAATTATGTTATTTTTTGAAACGCGTTATTTTTTATAATTAATTAATCAAAATTAAATTACTAAATTCCCACCCTTAGTAAAAACTAATGAACAGAATTGACTTAACTATCCAGCACCAAACTACTAGTAGTATATTCTTTATTATATTTTTAAACTCCCATCACACACACACACACACACACACGCACATAAACAAACACACCAAAGTCCATTCACTCTAAAAATAATCTGGCTTTCTGCTTACACAATTGTCCCTTTTGACTGCTCAGCTCTGGCGCCTGCATCTGAGTGAGTGAGTGTGTATGTGTGTGTGTGTGTGTGTATGTGTGCGTGTGTGTGTGTGCGTGTGCACGTGTAAGAGAGTAAAGGAGCAACAAATCCTTGACACTGCAGAAAATGATTTTTTCCCCCCTGAAGAATATTTCAAGTTATCCCTGTACTCACGACGATAAACTTCCCACCAGTTAATTGCAAATGTATGGAAGGATTAGCACGACCAATTATTATTATCACTGGGAAATTTAAGATTAGTGTCAGCAAGTGTTGTATGAAAATATTGGCTGAAACTTGAATTAATTCAAGATGTTTGTTTAATGTAAAAGCAGGACGAAGACCAAGCTCTCCTCATGGTATAACCTTGAGGAATCAGAAAGTCTTTACTGATCTTAAGTTTTATTCATCCTCTGGCTGACACCTGGCAGTTCTCAATAGGAACGTCTTTTAAAACAAGTTACTGAAGAAACAGGCTTTTTCTGTGAAAGGAGGCACACTGCTACAAAAACCTTCTTCCTACTAATCAGAGACGTGATGTGAAAGCTGCTTCCTCTATTGACCAAACACAGTGATAGATAGGTTGAAGGGTTTGCTCCAATCAGGCATATGATTGGCTGGAAATTAAACTTGAGATTGAATATAGATTCCTATTATACACACAATCACTGTTTGCATTGGACACTCAGTGATTAAAAATGTCAGGGCCAAAGGATTGATGGAGATGGTCAACAAATAGATTAACTGACAACCTCTCTTCCTATAAGACATTGGTATACATATTTAATAACTTAAAACAAATTTCAGGGGTCATATTGAAAACATCCTGACCAGATGCATGGCCTTTTGGTACAGGAACTGCAGTGTGACTGAAAAGAAGACCCTGCAATGTGTGGTGAGAGATCATCAAGGTCTCATTTCCCTCTTTAGGGCCTTTTTAACCCTTTAAAGCCTGAAATATGAAATAATTAATATGTATATACAGTATATTGCTGGTGGGCATAGATTAACTTTCTAAATCTAGACTAATCTCACCCTAATCTTGAAATTAATCTAGATTAACATGGCTCATTTGAATTCAGCCAGAGGCTTTCATAATACCATATGTGTGCTCCCTAAATAATGACTCAAAGGAAGTCTTTGACAACAGGTTTCTAAAGTCAGGAGGAGCATTAGACCAGGGGCACATCTCCTGTTTCTAAAATGCATCACAAACTGAGAAAGTACTAAAATAAATAATGGAAAGAAAAAAAACATTATTAATGCCCAAACAATTAACACCTTTAACATGTAAATACACTATATACGTGTTGATTTTATGATTAGAACATTGCTCTTTCAAATTATTGCAAAAAAAAAAGAGTCAGTCTTTTGAACGGCTCTTTGAGGTGAACTGTTCCCTAATGAACGGCTCCTTTCAGAGTCATAAAGCCCATCATTAGCTCAAAAGTTACAATTCTCCTTTTATAAAAGCAGGGTTTTTTAGATTGTTGTTTTAAAATGGGACTCGTTTGTGAGCAACTGTCACATGATCGGTTTAGACCAATGCATCGGCAGCATTTAGTAAACAGAAATCCAACAAGGCTCAACGTGTGTCTCCTTTTTTTCTATACACAAGGCGCGCCTCACAGCAGTGATGCTGCTCACCTTTTGTGCATTCGCAAATAATCCGTCCACTGGAGCTAAATGGGGCCCTACTGGATCGCGGGGCCCTACGCACAGTGCGTGTTCTGCGTGAGGGGCGGCGCTGGAGCTGATCCCAAACACGTCTTTGCGAACCGATTCTTTCAATGTCCCGATCGCTTAGCCATACAAAAAGGGGCGGGAATAAATCTGAAGGCTAGACCGATCATTTTCCCAACCGCTTACTTCCTGTTTTTGCAATGGAAGAAAGACCGAGCCTACCTCAAGTCAGATAGCGAGGCTGGATCCTCCAAAGAATGCAGCCTCTGATTTTGGACACGGGCTGCATCCAGCTCTGCAGCATGCGTCAGGTAATCAGTGCAGCAGGAATCTTTGCTGACAAATTTTCCCTCTTGCTTCAAATGCAAGCTGCGATTAATTGCGTACATTTTTTAATGCGCTATTTTTTTCCCCAATTATCTAATCTACATTATTGCATTAAAGTCCCACCCCTACTATATATATTTTATATATATATTTGCATGTAAAGGGTTGGTATATATACCCTGTATGTATCTAGCTTACCACCATCAGCATATGAGTGTGTGTATGAATACTGATCTGTGGTGTAAAGTTCTTTGGAGTCCCTGTAGGGCTATACAAATGCAGGCCATTATTCATTTACTTACAGGGACATGTACAGAGTACTTAATGTACTTAGTACTTACTGTACAAGGTACTTACAGAGGTACATAAAGGGTAAGTAATTACTTGTCTATTTTATGTATTGCTACCCAAAAGTGTTGTCATGCCTTGTGCAGAGATCTCCTGTTTATTGACAGAGTTCATTGTTTGTTTTCTTATTTCTTACGGATACAGAAACAAGAACCTCCTGTTTGTATAGACTCATGCAACACTAAGGGAACTACTGTTGAGGTCACGTTGCTTTAAACTTCACTAAGAAAAAGAAAACCTTCATTTTAACCCCCTGAGACATCAGGAAAAAAAGAATCCCAACATGCATTAGTGACAATAGTTTGGATGCTTGAAACAGCCCAGATCAGCATAAAGCCATTAACTTTGGCTCCAATGTGACAAACTGAAAAATTGAGCTCATCCTGCCTCTTATGAATCACAATAAGCAAAAAGTAATTATTGCACTCTGCTTACAAATGCTGCTACAGCACCATAAGAAGGAAATCAAAGGCAGATAAGATGGGCAGCTTATTTCCTGTTGGCCTCACAGCGACTAGACATAAAAGCACTGATTTCGGATGCAGGTTTGTTGAGTTTGTGTAACAATGAGCCATTGAAGCAAGCAGAGAACTGTGAAGCAGAGCTCAGCAGAACTCACGCATGACTCGGTCCGAGAGCACAGAGGTCCTCAGTGTTGGAGAATCCATCATCCACGGGCCATGCTTGTCTTGGCAGGTGAGTTAGGAGCAGGTTGTGCTCGATGACTTTTAAAATAAGGATCAGAAGATAAACAATTCCTCAGGGCAGAAAACTGTACATTTAACGCTGTTTCTCAGACTTCAAACGTTCCAGTAATCATTTTTGAGCAATGTGTTGAGAACAAACCAGAGGAAGGTTTTAGCTTCAGTTTAATAACATCATGACTAAACTTACTTCTGATTTCAGAATGCGCTCCCTGCTGCTGACGGTTCTCAGTCATCCAGGTCATGGTAATCCAGAAGGGTTCAAATGAAGGCAGCTGGACTTCTTTGAAGACGTTTCGCTTCTCGTCCGAGGAGCTTTGTCCATTCTAACAGGAATATGGGAGAACCTGTAGCTCTGTATCACATAGACAGTTTTTAATGTGGACGTTTGTACTCTAATCTTTATATCAAGGTCACATTGATTAAAGGTTCCCTGATCAGTTATATCTGCTAATGTGTTTGGAGTTATCATAATTAGAAGCATCTGCTCAATGTGTGTTTGTGTGATTGTAATATTAAAGTGAACTAATGGTAAATCTCCTCAAACTAATGATTAGTCAGTTTAAAAGTCTCTTAATGTAATTGCTTTTTTTTTCTTGTAACTTTAATCGATTGATTCCTAAAGGATCTAAATGACTGTGAAATGTTTTTTAATACAGAGAGGTGCAGACTGGAGCAGGTGAGGGAACAAGGAGGTCAGAGAGGGACAAGACCCGACCTGACAGATAAACAGTCACACACAGACACTATCACACAATCCCACCCTCATTCATGACACACAACCATTTACACAAACATACCAAGACAAACAATGGACAGGTACCAGTGCCCTAAGGGCAAAACCAGACCCCGGACCCAGCAGATGGTCCCCTTCATGCAGGGTGAAGATTAGCAGACTGCCCTGGAGGTGAGGTAAGAGATGAACTAGAGCTCAGAACAATAAGTGGAACCACCAAGCAGAGACTGATTTATTAATAGTTGACTGATCAGGAAAAATGACTTTTTAGTCGACTATAGTTGCAGCCCTACAGCTGATCAATACACTTGATCAGCAGCTCCTGGCTGATAGTTTCTATCCTAAACCCTTTAGAAGCAACAAAACATTGTTCACACACAGTTTTAAAAAATTATTTTGGCTTCATTTTGCTTTACGAAATAACGACTGAATTTTTTTACACTTGAGGTTAGATTTGATTAATTTTCAAACCTGGTAAAGAGGAGATCATTTTTATCTTTACTGTGACGATATTTACATAAATGCTGTGAGTGAGCATTAAAACACACTTTAGAACATGGAGCTGCAAAGTATTGTGGGCCAGAATAATCAATTTTCCATTAATAAAGGAACATCTAATGTTTACATGCTCTGTGAGATGAGAACAGCTCCTTTCCTGAGAACTGGACCAGACCTGTATGGCTGCTGCTGCTGAGTAACTTCTGGGTCATTTCATCTAATTAGGAACAGATCAAACCATTGGGCTGGACTTGAGGACCAATCAGGACAGAGAAAAATTCATTTTGCACATTGCTCACAATTGCAGACTTGGGTTTACATTACAAAAATTGATTGAGACAAAGCATTTTGTCAAAAACAGAAAGAAGCAGCTTCAGAAAGCTGAGAAAAATCATGCAGTGACCTGTTGAGACCTGAATATGATTGTCCAACTACTTGGGTTTGAATAATTCAAATGAATAATTCTCTCAAGACTGATGGAAAGACCTTTCAAATGAAAATCAAATCAAAGATGCACCCAGACCACTCCCAGAAAGACTGAAAAGCAGAAAGACTGAAGTCTCTGCCAAGACTCCTAGTAGCATATACTGGAAGTATCTCAGCAAACTGCAAAAACATTAAAGGGACACGTTTTAATCAGAGCTGGGTGTCAAGTCAAGTTAATCATCTAATTCAGGTATCAGAGTGGGTTTTTATTCAGCATCAGCTGTTTTGGTGTTCATGAAATTAACAACAGGTACAACAAGGAGACCACCCATAAGCAGGAAGGTTTTACAGCTGGAGGCCACTGAAGATTTTCCCATCCATCTTTTGCCGACAGCTTTTCAGTAGTTTTGCATTTGACTAGGGTCAGTGTCACTGCAGGTAGCATGAGGTGATACCTGATCCTACAGAGGTTAACAGGCAGTCTAACTCCACCAGGACAGAGCATCAATACCTGTTATTGACAGAAGGTTTGCTGTGTCTCCCAGCACAGTCTAATAATCATGGAGGAGATTCTAGGAGACAGACGGTTACTCTATGGGAGCTGGACACAACATCTGAGGTTCTTCAACCATCAGCAGGACTGCTGTCTGCTCCTTTGTGCAACAAGGGACAGGATGAGTCCAGAGCCCTACTGGCATGAATGTCTCTAAACAACCATTATAAACACACTTCATGAGAGTGGCCTGAGGACCCCACTTCCTTAGTGGGCCCTGTGCTCACTGCCTGGCACTGTGGAGCTCTACTGGCATTTTTCAGAAAGTTTTACATTTCACAGATGAGAGTAGGTTCACTTTGAGCTCATGTGAGAGAGGGTCTGGAGTGGTGAACGTTCTGCTGCTGCAACATTGTTCAGCATGATTGGTTGGTGGTGGTCAGTGTTGATCTGGGGAGGCAGATCTATGGAGGGACACACAGACCTGTACAGGATAAATGATGGTACCCTGGCTGTCATTAGGTATCAGGATGAAATCCATAGACCGATTGTTAGACCCTTCACTGGGTTCCTCCTGGTCCATGATAATACACGGCCTCATGAGTCTGCAGGCCCGAAGGATGAAGGAATTGATCTCATTGACTGGCCTCCATGCTGACCTGACCTGAATCCCATGGGACATCTCTGGGACATCTCTCATGTTTAGGTCCATCAGACGGCACCGGGTTGCACCTCAGACTGTCCAGGAGCTCAGTGATGATCAGGATCTGGTAAGAAAGACCCCAGAACACCATCTGTTATCTCATAAAGAGCATGCCCTGATATTGTTAGACATGTAGACAAACAGGTGGGGCCAAACTACTGAAAAACTATCATGAGTTGCTGCAGTGACATTTCAGCTAACTGGACTAGCCTGTCTCATCAGTTTTTCTGTTTAAAATTCTTGGTGGCTTCAAAACAAGCCTCTGTAGGTTGCTAATGTTCATTTTAACAAATGATGTGGCTTTCTTATGTCCCTAACACCTTGCCCATTGTTAGTTATCCAGCAGGATTCTGTGTAGTTTTTTTTAAATGAAAATGTGCTTTAAATATCCAAGTTGGAATCCTGTGTCTTAATGGTATCTAGGGTGTGTGATGTGGCTCTTTGCAGCATTGTGAAAGTATCTTCAGACTGAACAAATGCAAGTTTCTGTAATTATATGGCTTGTGAGCCCACACCCTTATGTAAATGTATGAAGTGTAGGCAGTAACATCTCCGTCTGTCTGTCTCTGTCAGCCACATAAACACTCAGCATCAGCAGCCTCCCACCAGGACTGCTCTGTGCTACGTTCCTTTGATTGATGACGTTGACCTATTCTGCGAGCAGGCAGCCACATCGACAACCTAATTACCCCATTATCACCACTGCTCTGTGCACAAAAAATCCCACAAACTCACACATGTACAAACTAAACAACAGGAAGGGCAAGTTTCCAGTGACTTCTCCCTGCAAAGTTCACAGTACATGTTGCAGTTTGCATTAAGAGAGAAAAAAATGTTTCAGCCCTAGAAGGAAAACCTTCCTACAGAACAGACAGTGGTATTTTTACTATAATCCCTTTGAGAGTCTTACTGTAGTGAAGAGAAAGCAGTTTCTGTCTCTACAGGGTGTGCCATCTCTTTTCTGTTCAGATAACAGCCCGTCTTTATTGTGTGGACTGTAGAGCATTTACAGAAACAGCGAACACGCCCTGCATCTTTTGCTTTGTCTGTACAATCCCCATGTACTTCACAGTTGGCTAGCCCAGTGCTTAGCTGGGCTTGATTTGGATTTGTTGAAAAGTCTCCAGCTGAGGTCTAAAAATACTGCCTCTATATACAGTAATGATACATTGGTGTGAAAAATGATGTGGTTTCCCTTCTGATTTGTTCCATTTTCATTTCTGTAGCATATTAAACTGAGTCAGAGTTGAAAAAAGCTACAAATACTAGTTTTGCTGCATTATAAAACAGATTTCCATGAATAGCATGTATTCAAAAGAACCTTGTGGATAGTTGTGCTACAGTGGTTAAGTTGGGTTTTGACTGGAAGAACAAAACGTAAAATTTAGATTCAAAAGTAGAACTTTTCATTTGCTTTCTTGACCCTGAAAGTATCGTGACTTTGAGTTGCTATGTGATGTTTTATAGGTTGACTTTATTATTTTCTTCACTCATTCCTTTCTTTGCTTTATTTTAGATATTTTTCTGAACTCAGTTTGACTCAGTTACTTTCATTTGCTCCTTGTTTTCTACTACTGTCTACTCAGACTCGTCCCTGCATAAAGACGCCTCTAGTTTCTTCAACCTGTCGGACTCTGCTGATGCCAACATTGCAAATGAGACATTTATGGGCCAGCCAGTTTAGATTAAAAAAATTATATAGGCCCAAAGATTTGCTGGCCCACCAGACAAATATATGGTATGCCTGATTACCAGTCCTGGTGAGCAGTGCAAGTCAGGTTTGGGTATAAAAACAGCTTCCAGCACAGGGCTACGGTCTTCTTAAGGTAGGACAGGTTCTAGGTCAGCACTTTGTGCTAAACTCAATCAGACAATCATCAGTTAAACAAAGATGATTAAATAATGGAGCTGTTCAGTCCTGTCTGGACATGTGCTCAGTGTTCCTTCATATTTATTTTAACTTTGTGACAAAAAGCCATTTTCACAAGACCTGTCAAGTCAGGCCTTTTCTGAAAGGACCATGGCGGAATGGTGGGGGTGTTGAAAGTTGGTGTCAACCCACCGCTTTTAGGCTTCTGAGCTGCCAAATGTGTTACCAGAGATACAACGACCAACATCTGAAGGTTACCCTACTTCAGGGGTTTGAAGTGTGATGATAGATCAGCCACAGGAAACAAGAGCTGTCCGCTGAGTGCTCCACGTCAACGCTGTTGATTTACACTCTAAACATCCTTTGGTTCAGCAATGCTGGCTTCATAAATGAAAACTCACATCTAAGCTGGACATGCCTGGCTCAATCAGTGAGTTTTGAACAGTCAGATGTGGTTTCTACAGGGTCTTCTTGTCTTTGTGGCCAAAGGGCTGAGCTGTTTAGTGAAGGGCTTTTGGCATGTGACACCTGATGAAGTGCTTCAGTTCTGGCACTGGTACTAGTGACTTAGGAGCTTACAAAGTGGTGCAGAAAGTCAACATGACACCATGCAAAACATGTAACATATTTTTAGAATATGAAACTATTTTTATGGCATTACCAGTATGTGTAATATGTACAGTGAGTAAAACATGTATTAAACACATCACAGATGTTCTGACATGGATGGTTGATGAATTGGATGGGTTGTTGTCAACATCTGAATTAAATTTCAGGTCAATAAAACCTTTAGAAATAGATTTACTTAGGAAATTGGCGATGTTCTTGATAATTATTCTACCCACTCCATATGTATGGATGTTGGGTTATAGCAGTGCTTTAAGTAGGCTGGTACGCAGTAACAGCACTTTTAAATGTCAGCATACAGGGACCTCTTTTCACCATACTGATGCATTTTGCAGGGCTGTCCGTTGACCAAAAAGTTGTTAGCCTAGTGAACTAGACCGTCAGTTCTGCTCTGCAGACTTTGGTCTAGCCACGCTCCATTGGAACCTCTACAGTCCACGTAGACTCGTACTGGGCCAATCACAATGCTCTAATGGTTTGGTGGGCGGGATTAGTCGATGACAGCAGAGCTCCGACTCTGAATTTAAACAACATGGCGGCAGTCTGTCAACAATTCTGCGTTTTTCTGTCAATATGGGGTGCTGTGTGAACATTAATGAGGAAAAAGAATAAACCTAAATGATTTTTTTTTTTTAACCCCGTGTCCTGTCCGGCTGTGGAGCAAACAGAATAATGTCTGAGTGCCAAAAACAAGCCCAACAGTGTTGCTGTTTCAGGTGAGAGGTTACAGCCACTGCTATAAAACTCCTCCTGATTTTTGTTTAAATATAACCCCCAAAATCTTTATTAGAATGTTTTTATGGTTGATTGGACACGGAGCCTGAAAGTGAAGGGAAGGGTACAGAAAGAGGGATGGGGGAGAAAGTAAACAGAAAAAGAAGAGAACAAGAGACGTGAAGAGTCCACTTCTAGACCTGTAAATAAAGCACAAACAAACAAGCAAACAAAACAGGGAGAAAAGATACAACAGCAACAAACAGCATATGAATACACAACAGTTGTGATATTCTTCAAATGTATACGTATACACCAGTTCAAGAGAGTTCAGTGTCAACCACAGCCCCAGTCAATGTGTCTGAAAACACCTGAGTCCGTCTTTCTGTGAACACCTTGTGATCACCTGTGTGTATACATGCGCGCTTGTTTATGCAAGGTTTCTCTATTGAAACATTCAATAATAAGTTCGAGGAGCCACAGACCCGTCCCCAAGGCCCACGGAGGACGCGGAGGAGGTCCAGGCCCCAGATGTCCAGAGGCCACCCAGGGTACGGACACCCCAGGAAGATCGCCGTCAGGGCAGTCGCTAAACTCTCCCCCAGAGGGCGCAGAGGCTCACCCCACGTGGGCCCCCCGGCAGTCGCTGCGCTAGAGCCCCTGGGGGGCTGCGGCTAGGAGCTCACAGGCACCGCCTGCAGCCGGCCATCCAGGGTAGATCTAGCCGGAACCAGAGACCCAAGACCCAGGAGCGAACCAGCCCCAGCAGAGGCCCGACCACCCCCGGGGGCCCAAATGATTTTAGCAAAGGGCTGCAATGTAACAAAGAGTGAAAAGTTTAAGGGGTCTGAATACTTTCCGTACCCACTGTAGCTTCTTTGGAATAACTTTTAGCAAAGATAAAAATGTTCTTTCTTTGTATTTTGATATCCCCTTAATGTTGACGCTCTCGCCACCTACTGGTGTGATGTATTAAAATTCCCTGGGCAAATATATTTTATTTAAATAAATGAAGAAAAAAACCATGTCTAAAACTACCATCTGTGGCTGTAGACGGGGTTTATTCGTTCTACTCACCAAAGCTGTTTGAATACACTGAGCCAGCTAGTGAAGTTTCCTGTGTGTCTGACAGATTAAACAAGTAGAGCCGCCGGGTGAATCTGTCTGCCTGCTTACACCTGGACAGTCATTAGACATGCACAAGTTAAACCAAATGAAACCTCTTTTTATGTGATACAGCACATGGATGGTAAACAGAGAAGGAATGGAAAGGAAGTTAAAAGAGTTAAAAAACCATGTGTGGAGACTGACAGGCGACGAGCTGGAGTATGAGAGACTTCCCTTGAATAAACTGTCAGTGACTTGTCACAGCTAAGCTCATTTAAAGTTAAAAAACCAGTTTCATGCTGGTTTTTACCACCTCCCTTATTTCAGACAGTTGAGGTCTGCAACTGTTTAATTTTGGATTAAATTTGAGGCACAGCTGTCATTCACCTTTATTACTGAAGTTTAGCACAAAGACCGTTGTGGTTCAGGTGGTTATTCAGATGTTATTACTTTATGTTTCTCCATATGTCACAGTGTCCTTGGACAAGATGATAAACTATATGACTCTTCTGTCATATTTGAGTGTGTTGACCTGTAAAGTATAGCTGCAGCTATTGAATATTTTTGTAATCAAGTATTCTATTGAATAATTCATCAATTCTTTGAGAACCAGCGCAATCCGGATCTGCCAGTCCAGGAGATGCTAAAGCTCAATTAAACTATTATTCAGCCTGTTTAGTTAGTTTAACGTTTCACAGAACATTTATCTTTATATAAATGTTTTTCAGTCACCAGATCAGGACATTTGTTACTTTTCAAAGATGATAAACTCAGAGGTAAGAGATTTACCTGAAAACTCTGTTCTGCTGGAGTACAACAGATGAAACCAAAACATTTTGTAGAACTTGTGGAAATATTTCTTTAACACTGAATAAGTCTGAATTCAGGGGAGTCTTTTATGCTGGAAATGTGAAACCAGTTGTGATTCTGTGTAAACATTTTTAAAACAGACTTCATCTCAAACAAAGCCTGTTTGTAAAGACTTTTTAAAAAGACATGGAGCTGAGCAGTCTGATGCTCCACCATGAGTTTTATCCTCTTAAACTGAGAACGCTGGTCTCTCTGTAAAGATGTTTTTGCATAAGCTTGTTGACGTGGTGCTGTTGTACTGAGCAAACAACTGTCCCCGTGAAACATGTGGTCACTGAGCAGAGTGGAGTCACATGGTTTAAACAACCTACATTCTATTCATTTTGCCTGGAGGATTTTTGTAATTGAATTGTTCAAAGACTGCTTTCAGCCCTACCGAAAACTCTATCAAGTCTTTAACTTTTAGAGGTTCAATGTTCAGGTCCCAGCAGAGCCATGCTGGCAGCCCAAAAGAATATTATCCATCCATCCATCCATCCATCCATCCATCCATCCATCAGTCCGTCCTTCCAAGCTGGAACTAATCATTGAGGTCAACAGGTCAGAGGTCCACTGGGTCCACTTTGTAAAGGTCACCAGTCCATCACAGGGTCATAGAAAGAAAAATAATCATTTACACTCAACAATCTCACATGCATGTTAGTGGGCAGAGGCAGGAGGCCCCGCCCACTCTGAGCCTGGCTCTGCTGGAGGTTCTTCCTGTCTAAAGGGAGTTTTCCTTCCTACTGTCACCTTTGTATTGTGCTGCTCAGAACAGGGGACTGCATTGACGTGACACTTGTCCTGTTATAAAGGAACCAGTGTCATGAATTGGTGCGTGTAGAGAGGACCCAGGTGCAGATGAAAATCCAAGTTCAAGTATTTATTTGAAACACAAGGCAGGAACACAATGACTGACACGACTCACTATGACCACAACTAGGAACCGACAAACACAGATGAGACAGGCACGCTTATATACACAGAGGGAGGTGATCACGAGACGAGACACAGGTGGCAGGATTACAATAGGATACACCTGTGGGAGGCAAAGAAGGCAGAGGGTTAGACAAGGCACAAGACAAGACACTAGGAGAACACTAGATGGCGACATGGGGCACAGGGTGTGACAACCAGCAGATTGCATTGAAGTTGTTTAATTCATAACAGGAAAGTTTGATTAACTGCCTTTATATAGTTTTTGTAATTTTATTACAACAGAATTACATTTATGCCAATCAGTTAGCCTGAATCTGGACCTGAAATGATCTGGTTTGTTGTTTTATTCAGTGCTTCAGGACTGGTGCTTTATAATCAGTGTTGGGAGTAACACATTACAAATATATGTAATGCATTGCTCTTTGCTGTCACATGGTATTTTAAGGCAATACAGAAAAAAAGAGTTGGTAATATTTTACTTAGTATAAATGTCAGTAACGTGCGTTACAGTGCATGTTTAACCTGGAATGAAGTGGTTGTTTTCCAGAGGAGAAACGTAACTCAGCACCAAATGTTTCACTTCCTGTCGTCAGACAGAGCAGAGAGGAGTGAACAGTAGCCAGTGCAGAAAGTCCGGTTTTGTCCGGACCAAAATTTGGTTTGAAACTCTGTCAATAGAAAGAGTGCACGGCCCTGTTTTGCGTGTGCTAATGGCAACTAAGACCTGTTAGGACATATGAGAGCAGCAATCAGGAATCTAAAGCAAACTGAGAAGAAGTTTTGCGATAAAGACTCACTAACAGACAAGAGCTGAATTCTTCAATCAGAAGTTGGAGAGTTCGCTCTCTCATGCACTGAGCACAGGACGGCGCGCGCCACGTCAGGAGGAGGAGCACACAGGGGGAGGGGTCAGTGGAGACTGGTGGAGGTATAGGAGTCAAACTAATGAATCTTGTGCACAGAGATCAGGGGTCACGTTAATGGAAAATTTTCCCTATTTGACAGGGTGTCTTTTTACTTTGAAGGAAAAATCTGAAGGCTGTCAGTCATTTTGACAGATTACAATTACACACCTGTGTGTGTGTGTGTGTGTGTGTGTGTGTGTGTGTGTGTGCGCGCGCACGCACGTGGTAGGACCCAAGCACACACACACGCACACAACCAACACTCAGCCTGCATTCCTGTCTCTGAACAGAATAAAAATGAGAATTTGAACAAGAATATGTTGCATTCAGAAGTTAAATCAATCTGTTCTCGTCTTCAAATTATACGTATAGTAGCTGCACTTATTGGTGCATTACTGTGATCAGCTGTGTAGTTATTGTGAATACTGAGACAAATGAATACTGCAGTCAGTCACACTTGTATGTAATGAATGGCGGGTGTGCTGTGCACCCTCCTATGGGTTCTCCAGAGCGCCACTCCGTGATGCGAACTTGAGAAATCTAGCGTGATATATGCAGATGGGATATGATTCTATCACCCTAGAGTTCTCAAATTCACCTCCGGGAGTCAGAGAACACCAACTGATTAAAGCTTTTAGCAATACGGGCAGCTGGGAATGACTGGAACATAGCAGCTAGCGAAATTAGCTCTGTTCGGCTCCCTCGGTCGGTATGACCCTCTGTGTGTGTGTGTGTGTGTGTGTGGCGGGGGGCATTATTTTACTATATTTCCTTTTGCATTAATAAAATGTATTTTTATTTATGGAATAATGTCTCCGGCTGCCTTTAGATCCCTTAATGAGATAGTGAGAAGTTTGTGCGCGCTCCCGTTCAAGGCTGCAGTTATTCGCAGTGCCAGGCGTGGCGCTCGTGAGGCTCGTTTCTTAAAGCTGACTCAAGTTCCTTTAAAAGGAACAAAATGATGCTGCTGAAAATGTAATTAATATAATTTTAAAAATTAATAAGTGAAGGGTGATAATAGATAATGACCGGATTTTTGTGACCCTGTCAGTCAAAATGACAGAAAACAAAAATGTCTAGTGCGACCTCTGACAGAGATATATATATGTATAGATTTAAATATACTGTATATAGATATGATGAATTAATATATGGAAGGATGGATGGATGAAAGATTAAACAATGCATTACAGTTTTGAAGTAACTTGCCTAACAGTTCATAAATAAACAGAATTGTTTTTAGACTGTGGTGAAAACCCAGAGAACCAGAGACAAATCCACACATGGAGGAGAGTCCCAGGCAGGGAGCTGGACTCACAGTGGTGCTAACCACATGATACCTCCTTTAGCTCTAAGGCCTCTTGCACACTGCCAAAACTGTCCATAAATATTAAGAAGATTAGAGAGATTTTAAATTTCTTTTATTTTTACATTTTAAATATAAGACAGGTACAAGTAGAATACACAATGAACAAAGGAGGAAGAGATCAGATGTATAGAGTACAGGACAGAGGAATAGGAATCCTTTACCCTTAAAGATTTGTTTGTTGAACACTGGTATTAAAACACTGAATAATAATGAGGGAACTGAGAGTAAATGTTCCTCCATTAGAAAGAAGCAATGGTTTAATTATAGACATGCCCGGAAAAGTTGAGCTAAACCAGAAACCAGAGACATCCAGCCTGTATTTAATTAGAGTGACAGTTAATTAATCTATTTGTGTTTGAAGGGTTAAAACGAGCTTTAGAGTGAAGCCTGCCTTTCTTCTACTGTAGATTAATGAAACTTATTATTAGTCTTTGGAGCCAAAAAGTTCAAAGTGTTTCTGAAGCTTGAGCTGTAATCTGTAGCCAGTATGACGTACATGTAAGTGTTTCATTACACACAATCTGATGGCGCTAAGATGTTTTATGAACCAACATATGAAGAACAAAAGGTCAGTCAAGTTAGCACGACTGTAATATTCAGCACTGACATTTCAGGAGGGGGTTTGCTTTGCTGCAGTTGAGCAGAAAATAAGTAACACTTCTCCATCAGCTCCATGTGTTTGAGCATTATGTTTTCACACAACTGAAGTCCAAACATGAATCATAGATTTGGTTCGTTGTTGGTTCTAATTTAACTCATACTGTAGGCGTGACCTGGCACTACATGCCCATTTAAAACAGGGTTCTCTTTTTGGCAGCAGACCAAATGGGCTGGCTTTGGAAAAACTTGGCTAATTATTTGGATTAGAGAAAGTTGGTAAAGAGTTTGTTAAACTTTTGAGTAAGCTTATGGTTTAACGCTGCCCCATGCTCACAGAGGTCAATGTTTAACACAGGAAAACATGCTAATGGGGTCCAGTGATGGACTGGCAGCCTGTTCTTGGTGCACCCCTCCTTTTTCCCAATGGTGACCCTGACCAAGAACAAGTTACCATAGAAAATGGATGAAAAAAAGTTGAAAAGTAAATTTACCCTATTTGCTATTTGCTACAACTTCCCCATCCCTCCATTTCCCCCACAGTGTCCTTGTCAAAAGTCTTGTTTTCCTGAAGGAACAAGCAATGAGGGGAAGTCCACAAGACAAAAACCCAAAGTGTAAAGGTGCAGTGTGATACATAACATAAACAAAAAGAAAAAACACCAACAACATCTGAACCAACACAGTGGGAAGACTCAGATGAGGGGGATGGACTCAGTAAACAAAAACAAACAAAAAGCAGAACAAGAGAACTAACCCCCACAAAGGAAATCTCATAAATCAGAACAGGATTTCAGCCATTTTACAGGGATGCACTGATACCACTATTTTCCAAACTGAGTACGAGTACAAGCCAAATGCAGGTTTCACATTTCATTTAAACACAATAACTTTGATCAGCAGCAGCAGGTCATGTTACAACAAGGCAGGCTCTGTCAGCTGGTAGCTTCTAATAAAGTTAAACATCACATGATTCTGGTGTCTTCATCCAATCCAATCTGAACTTCAGCAAGGTTTCTTACTCTCTGAGTTAGAATATCCTTAAGTGTTGTGTCTGCTTCAGTTAATCTGATCTGAACTTGATGAACACACTATTAGTATTGGAGTATTTTTGCAAGTATATGAGTACTACATGACCATAGTATTGGAACGATATAGGTACCAATATTGAGGCATCTTTAAATCTTACTTTCTGGATTAGGTCAACCATTAATCTGACTTCATACAGAGTATGTGACCATTCTGAAGACATGTTTCAAGGTGTCATTAATAAATAAAATTAAAGGAAACTTCTTGGTTTGTTTTTAGCTGTTAGGCTGTGGACTGTATTTTGCAACTTTTAGAACAGACTAATAAATGCAAGTTAAAATGTTTGCTTAATATTCAAACTTTGAACATGAGATTTACTGAAACTCTGCAGCAAAAAAAAAAAAAAAATCAACAATAACAAAAGAATCATTGAGAACAATGAAGGAAACCATGTTGAAACTGTGAATCAGTGATTAGTGAAGTGAGTCAAAGCAACAGCACTGAGGAGATTTGTCATCTTATTCATGTTTCTGTTCCTTTACAAGCTGTTCTCTGATTCTGGCTGAAAAAATGTCCCTTTTGTTGACGATCATAATTACCTATATTCTGTTTTTGCTCAATGATGAAAAACACTCACAACCAATCTAAAGACAGGAAACAGTCTGGCTTAAAGGGCCACAGGCTTGAAAATAAGAGGATGGCTGAAAATGCAATGATAAGCAGTGTTGAAATGTTTTCCTTCTTTTTCTAATACACTGAGAGAAAAACTCTTGTATAAATGTTCGTTTTGTGCAATAAGCCTTTGTTTAATGGCTCTTTCTAGTATATTTTTTATTTGTCCATAGAAGACAAAAGAAAAATTTAAGACTAATGTGCAAAAACTAATGGCTCAGCTTGCTGAATGGTGCGGCAATAACAATCTGTCCCTCAATGTGGAGAAGACAAAGGAGGTCGTGATGGACTTCAGGAGGAACCCTGCTAATCACCCCCCACTGACCATTGCCAACTCAACTGTGGAGAGAGTCAGTAGCACAAAATTTCTGGGGGTGCACATCAATGAGGATCTTACCTGGACCACCAACACCAAGTCACTCTCCAAAAAAGCCCATCAGCGTCTTCACTTTCTCCGCCGTCTGAGAAGAGCAAGACTCCCCCCACTGATTCTCACCACATTATACAAAGGCACCATTGAGAGCGTGCTGACCAGCTGCATCACTGTCTGGTATGGAACCTCCAGTGCCACTGACCAGAAGACCCTCCAGCGGACAGTGAACACAGCTGAAAAGATTATTGGTGTCCCCCTTCCCTCCATCCTGGACATCTTCCGTTCACGATGCTCCAGCAGAACCAACAGAATCATGAAGGACACCACCCACCCCTCCCACAATCCCTTTCAGCTCCTACCATCTGGGAGAAGGTTCTGGAGCATCAGAGCCCACTCTACCAGAATGCTCAACAGCTTTTTTCCCCAGGCAGTGCGAGCTCTAAACCAATCATCCCGCCCACCTCCATAACCCTCTGTTAACGGAACTGAACACCTGACTCTGTAGCATGACTGTATTTTCTTTGCACATTCACAGCATCTTTGCACATCTACAGTATTATATAGGCAGCATTGTACAAGTTGTAGCACATTTTTATTTTATTTTTTCTCTTTTGTACCCTTTTCTACATGTTTATTATTTATCTTAACTTAGACTTTAACCTTGACTATTTAACCTATTGGCTGTCTTTTTTATTTGTTATGTGATTATGTAGCACCGTGGACCTGAGAGGAACGACGTCTCGTTTCACTGTATGTCTAACATGTTGTGAAATGACAATAAAGCTCAACTCAACTCAAAAATCACACTGATTCATAGATGCTTGATGCGTTCGATGATTATTTCCTTAAAATTAGTGGGTGATGTTTAAACTAAAAAGTGACAAAATGACGACTTCGTCTCTGACCTTTCATCGTCATGATCCTGCCCTGTGTTCTGTTAGTTTTTGCCCTTGTGTTTCCCTGTCTTGTTCCATGTTTTATTGTGCCACTGTTTTAGATTGTGTTCTGTTAGTGTCTTTTCCTCCTGTCGCGCTCTGTTCCTGTTCCTGCTTCTCACCCCTCCACAGTTTGAGCTGCTGTTAATTCACCTGTCACCATGACCACACCTGTGTGTGTGTGTGTGTGTGTGGGGGGGGGGGGGGGGG
>SSNR01000141.1:1498913-1595873 GCA_006937965.1 Callopanchax toddi | reverse complement strand
TATGGTGACTTCTGTTTGGAGACGAAAAACCCCGGCGGTCCTGGTCTAGTCCAGGACTGGATGTGATGGAGTCCCACATACCGACGAAAAACATTCAGTGTGACTCTAAACATGCGCCGTTACTTCGATCCATTCACCGGAACCGCTGTTAGCACACAGCAGCTAACAGGAGCTAACCGCTGTTAGTATGCAGCAGCTAACAGGAGCTAACGGGGAGACTTGAGTCTCGTTTCCATGCCAGGTTTGGTACGGTTCGTGGTGGGTCGTAGTTCGGTACCGATCAGCGATTTCATGAGAGCATTTCCTTCAGGTGTCTGACCCTCACCTGGCTGGCGGGGTACAGTAAATCCATGCCGTGAGGCTCTCCAGAGGGGCTTCCCGTTCGCTCCCAAGAGGGTCTTCACGGCGGGGTTTCCAGCCTGACCCGACACTGTTTCGGTCAGCCTCGAACCGTTTAGCTGCATCCTGTGAAACTTTTTATAAACTCTTTCATTTCTTAACAATCCACCTGAACGCAGCTCAATGTTTGGAGCTCTGATGATCAAAACCTGGTGCTAAACGCTGGTATTTTACCCAGACCCGAGTGAGGAGGTGGGTCACGGTCTACAGCTGGACCGACAGGGTACAGCCTTACAGGACTGATTGTTTTTATCTTTTTTTTTTTTTTATCTTAACAAAATAACTTCTCACTATAGTAATAAAATAACGGCACTCTGGGGGTTTGTTTTGCTCGTCACAAGTAGTGATCAGTGGATCAGTTTTCTATATAGAGAACGAACGGTCTCCCTGAACTGTCGTCACTTCCGGTTTGGTGAAAAAATTGACAATTCTCACAAAAACGAATCCAAGAGCCTAAATAAGCTGAATTTGTGTAAATTTTTATTCAGAAAAAGTTTCTATTATATTTCTCTAAACATTTGTTTAAGGGAGTGTCTAACTTAAAATATGCTCTTTAACCAATAGCGATTGGTCATGTCATGATGTCATGCGGCATGCTTTGCTGTTTCTGTGTGGTGTCAAGAGGACTAACTTTGTGCTACTACTATAGATGTGTTAAAAAATAATGAGAGTATTTATACCAGAGTCCAGATCAAGAGGTAACGTCCGATTCCGATCGATTCTGAAACCACGTGATCCGGCCCGATTTCCAATCACATGATCAGATCTGGACATTCCTACCTGATGCCCTTTTTCACTCAACAGAAACCCATCAAACTGTCTTGTTGTATTTTTGTAAGACGGAGCTTAAGGGGAACATGTAAACAGAGAATATTGGTTTGATAATAAAAGCCTGTCGAACTCCACAAGAGATTAAAGAATAGACAAACTTTCAAGGGACTAAAATTATGTAAAATTTACCCAAACTGTCAAAGAGCAATAATGAATCTTACTTTGAACAGATTAATTGTAGCTATTGCTGATGCATACCTTCACATCTGAATCAGTGTATTTGAAGTAGCCTCGAGCCCTTAAGCCATGTCTAGAATCTCCAATTAAATCAATGAAAGAAAAGCCTGTTTGAAAACTTTGGACATGCAGAGGAGGTCCACTAAACCCTCCTCTGCCTTTCAGAATTAAAACTGCATTTGATGAATAGATTAAACAGATTGTTTCCTAAACACATGAGCACTTCCAGACACAGGACTCAAATATCTTTCAGATACTGAAAACAGAGAGAGGACGTATAGGTTACCTCTTCCTTCCATCTCTTCATTGAACTCATCGTGATCAGTTTAATGGAGAAGCTAAAAATGCACACACACACACACACACACACACACACACACACACACACACACACACACACACACACACACACACACACACACACACACACACACACACACACACACACACACACACACACACACACACACCCTCTCAGTGACTCACACACCAAATGAAGCTGTCTCTGTCTTAATCATTTTCTCTCATTTGTATGCAAGCAACAATCCAAGCTCTTGATTAGGTAAAGGAGAGAGAAGTGTGTGTGTGTGTGCGTGCATGTATGTGTGCGTGCGTGCGTGCGTGTGTGTGGTGATTTTTTCTCCTTCTTTGAGTGCCGGGGTTTCCCTCTGGGCATAAAATAAACCTGGGCTTGTGTTTGCAATTCAACAAGCGAATCCTCCCCTGATATGGCTGCTCTCGTACCTTGTGAGTGTGAGAGAGTCGACTGAGACAATACAAGTGTATAATGACTCCACACCAAAAGGGAAGTGGAAATGTTGCCTGCAGCAGATCGTACTATGAGTCACCTTATTGTGGAACTGACGGCGTCTCAAAGCTGCTGTTTCCAGGTATTTTGAATCCATACACAGCACAATGAAATAGGGTTGTCAAAGGATTTTAGAGGAAAACTTACTTCAGAGTTTCAGAGAAATCCTTCTCAGTTTTCACTCATGACTTTTTCAGCTTGATAGAAACAATAAATGTATTTTAAAGCACAATAAAAACTGTCAGAAGTGGCAGGCTGTGAGTCTCCTAGTCTAATGGTAAACCTAGGAGAACAACTGAGAATGACTGGAGTAAAGGAGCCATCAGTGCTTTCATAAATGGATTAGAGTTCTAAAATAATAATAAAACTACTTTAGAGAACCATCAAAGGCACTGTTTATAAAATACAATGTCTTAACGTTTCAGGACTTGGCTGATTCTCAAATATCCCAAATTATGTATAAAGCAAAACAAAAAAAAACCTGTTGTTAAGTCCCATGAGCTAACCTGGCTGCTGACTGGAAGTCCCTCAGAGGGCCTGGAACATGGACCATGACATGTCAGAGTATGATGGTAGCTTTAATACAATGTGCTTGCTGAAGAAAGCATGCTAGCATCATGCTAAAATCTGCATTTTGCAAGTGCTAAATCAAGGGTGGATTTGTGCTATTTCTGTTAGGATATGGTTCTACCAAATGAGATTTAAGTTCACAAGAATATAAGGAAGCACTTTTAGTGCTTTTTGCAAAATTTTGGGTTGAGTGTTGATGTTAAAGAGCAAATTGCAGGGTTTTGTTACCGTGGCAATGCAGGGTCCCATGTCCGTGGGAAGACTGGCCTACGGATTATACCCAACAGGAAGGGTGAGAGCTTGAGACATGTTTGTATAAAATAGCTAGCGGTACCTAGCTTGTTTACCATGTTACCAAGTGCAGCTTTAAGTAACACAGAAACTGTCATACTTCTGTTTATTACCGTAGATCAATATAGAGCAAAAATGAAGTGCTGTAGTTGAGTCATTACTGTAATAGCAAGTACACAGTGTGCTTGCAATATTGAGTTGATTGTGCATAATAAAATTTTCAAAATCTGACTAAAACAGGTATAGTCCCAGTATATTAAATAACATAAAATGATCTGAGTTTAAAACTCTGGCATCAAAGGCAGCAGCTGGTATACAGTGGAGGACAGCTAGCTGAGTTTATAACCAAACTATCCCTTATGATAGAAGGGCGGCCATGCTAACTCTCTAGAGTGCAGCTTCACAGCATCAGACACATCTAAGAGTTGAACTGATGTTTGCCTTCCTCTTTTACAAAGAAAGAATTCCTTTTAGGAGTGTGACTTCCAATATGTAAACAAAACTAAAGTGCAAAGCATAATCTCAACATTTCTCTTTAAACTTTAAACAGAATCACCTGGAGTACATTTCCTATCAGAAAAGCAGCTATACTTAAACTTTACACTGATAAGATGGTTGGGTCTTTAACAATGGAGAATCAGACGTGATATAATGTGACTTGTCCCTTTTATTTTGGCACACACACACACGCACGCACGCACACACACACACACACACACACACACACACACACACACACACACACACACACACACACACACACACACACACACACACTTTTGGACACAACCTATCAGGTCTGGCCTGTTTCAGCTTCATGTTCCAACACTTCGGTTTTATCAGCCTCTTCTGTAGGATTCTGAGAACATTCCTGGAGTAATAGACCAGTATGTGTACCAGAGTGTCCAGACAGGTCACTTTAGCTCAACAGTACCTTCTTTAATCAGTTATTAGTAGCCACTGGATGGGAAGCTAATCCATCACTCTGAAAAGTGTTAATGCATCCAGCTTGAGTATTTATGGCTCTCTAGTGCTGATCTTGATCCAGTCCATATCCAGGATGTTTCAGTGTCTGTTTATCAAGTGGGACATCTCAGCATCGTCCTGACGCCTCCAGGGAATGCATGTGGTAAACTCTCCAGTCCACTGTGGTGTTTTAGCCCCACTGAGCTCTCAGCAGTGTGTACACTCATATGTGATGTGATGCATCGTCTGGGAATTAATACACTTCCTCCTAAACCTGGTTGGCATCTGGCCTTGACTGGAAATTTTCCTCTGTTTTTGTCTGTTCTCCTGCCTTTGTCTGGTTTTCACTGCATGTGCCAAGCCTCCACGCAACATTATGGACCGATTACAGCTTCATTGGCCTCATTATAGTCAATGAAGAGCTCAAACTGGGTAATGGCTCCATATTACAGAGCTGTTAGAGGAGATGATTTGCTCCTTATTAGCCTTCTCTGCTTGATAACTTAATGAAAGAGTTGGACTCTGATAAATTGTTTGTTTTGGCAGAGAGACATGAAATCAACTCACATATGTATATCATGCTGACAGAGTGACTGAAACTTCGAGGAACTTACACATCTGGCCAACTGATAAAGTAACTGATTATAACTTTGAAAAGGGACTCACCGGTAACAGCTAGAAAATTAAATAATCTATTAACTGCTATTCTCTGGGATAAAAACTCAAAAACTAGGCCCGTTTCCACGTCAGAACTTCGGGGTAATTTTACCGGAACTTTGAGGCACGCGACTGTTTCCATTATGCGGGCCATTTTGAGAGGGCCATGTACAGGACCATTTCAGGGACCAACGGAGTCGCTGATCAGGGGCAGATACTCGGTTTGGCCCGATAGATTCACGGAGTGGGAAATGTGGTTAACTCATGCTGATTGGTTGTGGGATGAAGGAAATTGATGAAAGCAGACGGCGGCGAGATAAATGACCTGTGTGTTGTTGTCGGAGCTTGCAAAATGACCGTGTCTTTGAGGTTGGATTAGTTCGTCATGAAGTATACTCATCCTTCTGTTCAGCACTCCATCACTATGGATAAAAACAGCGAAATACGCCGCAACCATCGCTTCTTTGTCCATTGTTTATTTATTTATTATTCTCCACTTCCTTGTCTGTTCGCGCCTTTACGCTTGTCAGTGACGTCGATGCTGATGTCTTACAAAAGTTCTAGAAAGGTGGGGGCTGTAATGGAGACACAACAGCTGAGAGGACCGAGCCACAGGAATGTCCCGGTCACTTTCCCCCTCACAGAAATTACCCCGAAGTTCCGATAGTGGAAACAAGGCTATATGCTTCATCATTTCAAAGAAAGAAGAAAAGTTATCCCTTTAATGACACACAAGCCCTCTACTTCCTCACCTTATCGTTCTTTTTTAAACCCATATCAGTTAAAGACCTTCTTATTGGTTTTTATTACACATAACTCTCACCTGACAGACTTTGTTTTTCTAGTGAATTAAGAAAAAATGTCTTTCTAACCATTTGTGTCTGAAGCAACAAGATTGTGGTTCAGTTGATAGACGGCTGTGGACGTTTGAAGTTCCTGAAGTGGATCTTAATGAGGGTGAGATTCTGTGATTTCTGAAAATCTTTAACATGTTGAAATGAATTATTTAACATTTATTGGCTTGATCAAATATGCAGATATGCATTATTTAAATCATTTTAGATCGAACTGAAACTACCTCCAACACATTTCAGATATCTAGGGTTCTAACCAGTGCTTGAACTGTATTGGGGTATTTTCAAAGTTTTGAAAGTTCTAATAAAGTTATTTAATCCTGAGATTCACTAAAAAGTCAGCTGTTTTTTTAAACTAGCCAATATTTAACAGTGATCAGTGATTGGCCAGTCTGAAATTAGAAAGGTAGTTTTTTTTTCCTGAATGCACCATTACCGAGCAGGAATGAAAAATCTGACATTTTTCTTGGTCTATGAACTCACTAAGTGCTAATTCATGCTAACAGATCATCCAGTTTTTACCTTTAGAGTCATCACTTTTAAATGAATCAGGGAAAAAAAACATATCTGTTAATTGTTATTGTTGGAGAAAAATCAGAAGATGTCAATATTGGTACTAGGTGGTAGGTCATCAGCCCTCAGAATTGTTGCATCTCTATTTCAAACTGTCACTCAAAAAAAAAATGTTTTTAGCAGGAAAACATGGACTTTAAAGAGACAAAAATGTGAAATACCGTAATCTTTTTGAGTAAATATGTACTGTTTATATATAAATCATCACCAATGTTAGGAGCTGTAAAATCTGGGCAAATCTCCTTGAAAGTGCTTGAATTATATTTTGGTAAAAGTGTTGGAGCCCTGAGAAGACTTTCCTTCTGTCAACATTTTAGAATCCTCAGTCCTTCTAGAATCACTTCGTCTGTTCACGTGTGTTTGAGCTTTCAGGGTCAGAAAGAATAGAAGCAGAAAAGTTATTTATGATCACTGCAATTCACACAATAACATTTTGAAGCTCAAACTAGACGTAGAGGAAAGTAGAATGAAAATAAAATCAATCAAAACAAGTCAAAGTGTCAGAAGACAATACAAAGATGCAGTATGGTAAATAATAAAATATGTGTAGAATATTTGAAGGAAAGAATTAGAAAGACACGAACACTACGACCTCAGTCATAACACATGTTTACAAGTCACAGAGTTTGTTTGCTGTATGTTTGTTTCTTTTCTTTGATATGTAGAGTAATATGTAGAGATAAGATCTGTTGATTATTGTGATTATTGAAGAAATGAATTGTGGGTGTTGTTTTGGTGATCCTGTCTAAATATTATATGATAGACTGGCTTGTCCTACTTCAGAGGGAACTTTTCACAATGGGCTACAGTTTTTTCAGATCACCTATTTTTGGCAGCAGCAGGTGCCTTATGTAATTAGAATTGTTTATTTATTTAGCTTTTATACAGTTTTAACTTAACATTCCTGCAAAATACATATTTATTTGCACACATTAAAACCTAAAGTCGATGCAGTGGGTTTATTAGGCATTTTAAGACGTTTACTTTGAAACCTCCTCTGATTTCAGACGCTTGACATCCTGCATCGCTGCTTTCTTACATTAAAATGAACCTCGTGACTCCTGTGCAAGGAGTTCACCTATGAATATTTTACATTTGGGGAATTAGTGCTGAAGAAACAGACTGAAATAGATGCTGAAGCAACACACACGCACGCACGCACACACACACACACACACACACACACACATCTGCTAACTTTAGGGTGTTGACTGTAGCTATTGTAGGACTTTGTTTAGTGTAATGAACATTTCACCACTACAGCTTGTCTGTTTGTATTCCTGCTGTGCTGAGTTTTGGAAGCAGGCATCAAATATTCAAACGTAAAAAAAAATTTTTATATTTCATGTCAGCAACAAATATAGCCTTGTTTGACTATGTAGCGTTTGGAAATAACTATTAGTTATTTTAACTACACCCTCTTCATATAAACAAAGCTTATTCTTGGATTATAATGAAAAGTGATAAACTGTCATTTAACCCTGATAATAGCTAATATTTATTGAAGGTATCTAGGTTCTTTGAAAGAGTACAGTGAATTGAAATACCTTATTAATAACGTGAACTGAGACCAGATAAGATTGAACAATCATTTAATTTGAAAAACCTAAGAACACAGACAGATAAGACAGTTTGAAAGTTTGATGTAAACACAATTAATATTCTTAAACATGTTGAGGATGTTAAAGATGGTTAATTGTGAGTTTTAACGGACTGTAGCATATGTTTTAATGACTAGGGAAGTTAGTTAATTTAGTTAACCTAGTTGTGACTTTAAGAGTCAATTTAGGGCTAATTTGAGTTTGGAATGGGATTTAGTTTTGGCTTAATTTAGTTTGGAAGAATTAAGCTTTATCAAAGCAAACCTCTCGATCAGAAAGTGGTGTTCGCTCACTGAAAGGTGGACGCTCCTGGATCTGGCAGGCGTTGGTTTCTCCACGAGCTGAGGCTGGAGTCCCCAGACTCGGAGTGGTGGTCCTGGAAGGCGTGGCCGCCGAGGACCTCGCCGGACAGTCCGTGGATACGTCCCGGTCAGCAAGGGAGGCATTTCAGCAGGCATGCTGAAGTCATTTCTGATCAGTTCCCATGGTGAGGGAGAGACACAAGCAGGTCTCTCAAGGCCTTGTTCAAAGCTGATGAAGGTTCAGCTAAGACTCTGAAGATAGCAGCTTAGCTACATTCAGGCTGTAGCTCAGACCGAGACTGAGACTGTAGCAAAAGACTGACTCGTACCGGAACTGAATATTAGTTTTGAGACTACGTTATCTTAAATTCAACCAATCAGAAGATATTAAGTGTACTAATCAAAACTGATTTAGTGGACTGGTGGATGGGTCTGATTGGGTAGGGGACTGTGAGGGAGTTACCAACTCACATATGACTTCCGCCCGTTAAACACTCACATTATAAATGTAGAAATGCATGACATAGCAGAGAAGCATTATAACACTTTGAGTGTGAGTGTGTGGATGACCCTGAGAGCAGGAACACTACAAGAGAATGTTCTGTAAACAAGAGATTACAGTTGGAACACCAGTCTGTGGTGTTAAAGAAGAGACTTCTTTACAGAGAGTGTTTTATTAGACCAGTTAGTGTCCAGTTAAGGTCATCTGGGAGATGGACACCTGAAAGTGGACAGTAGGACACCTGTAGGAATCTTGATTCAGGTTAAACATAATCCAGGAGTCATTGTATTCCAAGTTATTGGGAAAAAGATGGATTATTGTTGTGATGGTCAACAGAGGTCAAAGGTCAGAGGTTATAGCATATTTGATGATGCTACAACTACAACAGTGCACATATTAAGAAAACTGAAACTCCTGATACTGTAGAAGCAAGTCAATGGAAATCTGAGACATGGGGTCTAATTAGAACTGCATGGGACTTAAGAATCCACCAACTGATTTCTTTGTCCCTGGTGGTTTTTATTTACTATATGATTCTGGATAACTAACCATCTTTAAAAGATTCTCCCTAAAAAAAAAGCAAAGCTTCCAACAATAAGAGTTGTTAAAAGGACATTTTCTGATGTTTTTCTTCTAGTTTTTTTATGATTTAGTTAACTTTTTTGAACAATTATACTTAAAAAGTTTTTTGTTTATACAGTATAATTGTTATGTTTTTACTTTGAACTTTGTGGGGTTTTAGATATTTAGTTTACATTTTTAAAATGTGTACTCTAAAATTTTATGTTTAAGTTAGATTTTTATTAGTTATTTTAACTTTTCAAAAGTGTTTATACTTTCAGCTTTAAAATTTCAGTCTTTTTTATAATTATGTATTTTAACTTTTTTAAACATTAGTAATTTCTAACCTAAAAATACACACCCTGTTACTTTTTACTTTCTTTACTTTTTGTAAAAGTTTCAGGGATCAAATCAAAGTGTAAATCAGTCCAATCCGGTCACCATATGAGTTAAATAATACATGAGTAGTGTAGAACCCTACATACAATCCATTTAATGCATTTGACGCTTTATCTATTTGATGCATTATCTGCTCATCAGCGTTGACACTTCAGAGAAGCTCACACCATCAGTCAGAGACACTCAGATCATAAGCTAAGGCGAGGGTAAACAGTCCCTGTTTATCCTCCTAATCTGTGGGTTGATCTTTTCCTCTCACATATGGATCCATTTAAATCAATCCATATTTCTCTGAGTAGTTTATCAGCATTCCTGTAGAAACAAGAGAAAGCAGAGGAAGTTGTTCAGAGGGAGCAGTTCTCAGAGCAGAGTTTATCAGCATGTGATCCAACCAGCTAACATAAACCTCAGAGGTTTACAGCAAACAACCCCTGTTAGGAAATGTTATTTCACACTTAATGTTCAATTTCTTTTTCCTGTTCACTGAGAAGTTCCCACTGGTGTTCATTGCTGACCTGAAGGGCCAGCAAAGTAGCTGCTACAGGTCCATAATTTGTAGGATTTCAATATCACTCATTTCTCCAGGCATGTAAATGGACACAGGCAGGTCCTCGTGTAACCTGATATTATCAGTGACATGTCCCAGTTTCAGGTCTTTGTTGTGTCCAAACATAAGATAGGATCTATTATTATTCTGAAACTGAGGTTAATCTTTTAAAAGTGGGTCTGATGAACAGAGCAGTCCATGAAATGGTTTAAATCACACTGAAGTCTAACTGTGTGGTGAACCATGACTGTTACACCAGGGCCTTCAGCACGGGTGAAAGAAAAGACTGGAGTCACACCATCTGTACTTCCTATGGCCTAAAAACGTTTGCCATCTACCTTTATTATTATGTCTGATAATGTAACAGGGGATAGTGATTTTATGCTGCGTTCAAGGCCAATACATAAACTCAGGAATCCACCCTGAATGAAGCAGGTCACTGAGATGAAAAAAGCAGAACTTGCATGTCCCAATTTTAGCTGTTCCTTTTGACTTGTCCAGTTTTAGAGAGTGATGGATGAACAGAGCTTGGACTTTTTTCTTTTTGGCTTGACCTGGAAGCAGCTGCACTTCCAACAATAAATGTTTTGGTAACATTTGATTTATAGGACTCACCACTGACTGAAGTTGAGTGAATCTTTGATTAGCAGGTATCTTTGAGATCAGATTTCACACAATCTGTGACAACAAATCCCCAAGGCTTTCAGTTAGAAACCATTCTTTTCCATCAGTCCACAAACACATACAGTATGGTAAATAAGTATTTGATCCCCTGCTAATTTTTGAAGTTTTCCCATTTACAAAGAATGAAGAGGTCTTTTCATTGTAGGAACTTCTCAACTGTTAGAGACAGATTCTAAAAAAAAATCCAGAAAATTACATTGTATCATTTTTAGATGATTCATTTGCATTTTACTTCAGGAAATAAGTTTTTGATCCCCTACCAGTCAGCATGAATTCATAAAATAAAACAGGGCCTTTGTTAGCAAAAGTTTCCCCCCCTTTCTCTCTCACTTTCTTTAATATCCAAAGCTGAAAGATGACAAGATGAAAATGATCTCATCTTACAACTGAACTAAAGCATTCCAGTTGTTACAGAAATCAATAAAAACCATTTGCAGCTTCATTTCCTGGTTTTTGGGGCAGAAAGTTTGACATGAAGACAGACCCAAAGTCCTCAAAAGTACAACGGGAAGAAAAGTCATGGTGAGAGTGAAGTAAAAAGCCAGAAGAAACACGATGAGTGTTTTCTGTATGGGATGAAACCACATCCACTCCTCGAAAACATAAAACGACATACCGGTAAAAACATGGGTTAACTTGTGGGCATTGATTTGGTCATCGAGAGTAAAACGTCTTCTTTTTAGCATTATTGTATTTTCATTGCCTGCCTCTAGATATAAACACTGAAGCCTACTTTCTTGTCTTCAGTTTTTCTGGTCGGATTCAGCTGACCATTACAAGCATCTGTTGTTTGTTTGATTCTGAGTCACAAAAACCAAACAAACCCAGCTGCACCTAACAAACGTTGGAATCCAAACAGCTTCAGCTTGACCTCAGTGTCTCTATTAGAGACAAGACATGAAGAGTTTTTTTGGCTAATTAGAATATTTTGTGGTGAGCTTTTTCTTTGTCAGTTAAAATCATCTTTTTCTTCTTTTTGTTTGAAGACAGATTGTGTGCATGCCAGCATGATGCCGTTTACAAAATAGTGTGAAACCTTGACTATTTTGTGAACAGACAAAACAATAGTTAAAAAGAATGTTTCTAACTTTCTGCAGTAATTAAACCAAGAGAAAATGTAATCTGTTGACATTCAATGAAACGTGAATTTCTTCATAAAAAGAAGAAACCATAAGTACACCACAATGCATCACTGTGTCTTCTCAAAGGTCAGAGACGATGAATCCACCTCTGGATTGCTGGTTGTGAACATTTTCTGTAATTTGTTTGTTGACCACATGAATTAATGCTGAAGACGGAGTTCGTGAATACGTAATTGGACATCAGAGGACATTAGTGTTAATTGTGCTGTGAATAAATACTGACCTGTTGGTTTGATTAGACGTACTGCAGCTGAGATAAGCTCAGTTAAACATCATCAAATCCAATACAAAGATGGGGTGGTGGGGTGCTCGCCTGCACACAGCAGCAGCTCCTCTTCCTGGAGCGATGCAGGAGGTTTTTATGAAATATTGCCAGATCTGGCCTATTGACTACCCTTGCTGTAGAGTCTACAGTTCAACCTGGCAGCAGCAGTTTCTGCATGTCTTGTGGGTTTTGGGGGAAAGACAGCTAGCCAGCACCCTTTGGTGGCTCGTTTTTATGAAGGGTGTGCACAGGCTCCCCTCTGTCTCCAGGTCCATGGCGCCTCTTTGGAACTTGGCGGTGGTGCTGGAGGGTCTCTCCAGCCCTCCATTTGAGCCTTTGGATGAGATTAACCTTAAACTAGGGGTGTCAAGTTCACGGGTAATTACGATTAATTAATTATAGCCACAATTAACGCGTTATGTTTTTTAATCACATTAATAGCATTTCAAATCTCTACCGTTTCTGCATGTGGTCTTCCATTATAGTGGTGTGTGTGTGTGTGCTGAGCTGGGCTACTGATGGTGTTTGTGTGTCACTGCCCTGTGAGGCTCAGAGCCCTGCGCTTTCAGGAAGTGATCATGTGATCTACGCGTGATGCAGCCATGTAACACACTGCTGCCCAGTGTTATGGCTGCGTGATTGGACCAGCCCGGCCCACCTCCAGTCCAGCACACTGGTTACCAGTAGTGCACCACTGGACTGATGGTGGTAACTGTGGGCCAGTCCGGTGCTCTGTGACTGATCAGTCCAGCCGTTCTGGTGGAAGACATCAATGTAATTGGGGGGTGGGCATGTCACTTGCACTTTTATTTGCTCCCTGTAGTAATGACTTCATAAAGACACTTCTTGTTGTTATACATAAATATTATCTAAGAATTTTTTTTTTAGAAGAAATGTTTTTACAATCTGTAACATTCTTTCTTTTCATTGTATTTTTTAATACAATATCTGAAGAATACCTAGTAACTTATTTCAATTAACTTTGATGTCCATCCAGTTACCACTAAACATTAACCAGTTTATATGTACGTCTATTGGTTACTTTCTAAGATTTTATTTAAATCTATTTAGTGGTTCATCATATTTTTTCTAACACACACACAAAGAGAGAGAGCGAGAGCGAGAGAGAGAGAGAGAGAGAGAGAGAGCGAGAGAGAGAGAGAGAGAGAACCCAAAACATGCCAAAAGGTAAAAGCAATAATAACCCAACCAATCTCTAGAATTTATTCTGCTGGGAAAATGTCAATTAGTTCGCCCACCATACGCCTACAAACACAAACCTTCAGCAAAACTGTAATGATACTTTATGTAAAAAAAAGGAAAAAAACTAGTAGAGTCTGTTGAATCGATGTTTTTACAGAGTGCTCTTGTTGTGTGTTTTTTTTTTTTTGTTTTTCAAGAAAACTTTTCCAAAACAATCTGTCACCATGACGATGAGGAACTCTGCATCCTCTAGGATAGAAGTGTTATGGTCCATCATCATCATTTAATGAGTGCGTATCCGTTTCTGCATACAGAGACTTTAATAATCACCTAAAGCACATTCATCAGAGGACAGATTGTATCTGTTTTATAATTAACTGAGGATTTCACCGACAGAAGCGGGGTGTTTGTTGTGAAGGTGGCAAAGCAAAACCAGCACCATTAGAATCAGCCCAGCTGCTTGTTTCCTCTAAACTACAAGAACAATAATTTCTGTTTATTCTTCGTCACTGCTGATTTTGAATTGGCAGCTAACATTAAATTTTTTGTTTGTCTTGAGGAAAAAAAGAACACAATTTGAAATTTTGGGGTGGGGGTGGTGGTTTACAAATCTATGAAAACTCTGAAGGAACCTCAAACTGCTTCCACAGAGTTTGATAAAAGGGAAGATTTCAGCTAAATGGTTGAAAAACAGCATATGAGTTGCACATTTACTGGTAGTTTGTTTTCTAGTTAAATGTTGATCAGACTATCAGCGAGCTCCCACAAAGCAGTGAGTTCAAAAACACACAAGCTGTATGGAAACCTGCAGAGATCACTAACTCCCATCAGATCCAGCAGGTCTTTCATTGTTCTCACATTGTTGTGGGTGTGTGTTGGGATTTTGCCAGTTTCCCAAGATGACTACAGTACACCACTCTCCATCACTTTCATGGCTCAAATCCTGACATGGGGAGGAAAATTCATTACAGATGCTAATCGGTCCAGTTCAATCCCCACATAGTCCCACAGCAGCACGTCATCATGCTTGCACAGCTTGTGTGTGAACCCGACAGACAGCAGACAGACTGACTAGCTGGCATGAGAGTGGGACAGGATGATGGACAAGAAGCTCAAGCAGAGAATTAACAGGCAGGCAGGGGTTCAAAACAGTCACTTCATAAAGAACCAGGATTTCCTTCAACGCTCTCCAAAACTGGGCTTTCAAAACAAAGCATCAGTTTGTCTTTCAAACCAGGATTTTTTTTCTCATTCTGATTCACTTCTCCACATGCAAAAATCAGGTGCAAGCTAGAAGAGTTTGATGGAGTCAACATGTCATTTCCACTAAGCAGCCCAGTCGTCCTGAATAGGAAAAATGGAAAAGAACAGTTTCTGACTAAAATCGTTTGGGATTAGTTGTCACAGATGATGTGAAAGATCAAATCTCAAAGTTTGTACCTACTTACCAAACTAACGATTCCTCTAAATCAGAGGTCACGATGAATAAGTGGAGTGCGGTTATGGTTCTGCAGCGCAAACAAATGAGATTTGGAGGTTGAAGTTACACTCATGCAAAGACGGTAAAGTAAATGATAGAGATACTGTATACAGACGACTGAGATAGAGAAAGCTGAGAAAAACGCAGGTGAAATGTTGACAGTTCAGGAAAAAGAAAGAAAGGGAGAGATACAGATGCATGAGCCTAGAAAAGGGAGGAAGAAGATGAGATGGATGAAAGTGAGAAAAAGATGAGTGAGATTTAGAAAAGAAATAAAAAGAACAAACAGACTTCTTCTTAAAAAGAGAAGTGGACAATAAATAAAACATTAGATCCAGAATGGACCGACTCATTCCTGTTCAGACTTCCCACTGGGAGCGTGTTTGGAAACTGTGACACTTGTAAAAAGTGTGAAACTCCATTATGAGGCAAAACATGAAGGTTTGGACCAAACAGACCCACTGAGGTCTGAGGTGAGATCACAATCAATCCGAGTCTCGGAGCCCAGTAGGACCAGTCCACCAGGGTTTATAACTCAAGCTTCTCCTCCTTTTTAAAAATGTTTCTGAATTTAACACTATCCATGTTAGGTGATTATAATTATCATCAAAACTTTTCTGATTTGTACTTAATTAGTTTGATTTGACAGCTACGTATTGGTTACCTGCATATTTCGATACTTAAATATAAATAACACTAAATAGTGAGTCAGGCTTTATGATTGTCCAGACTTTTGCTCCAACATATTGTCTCTAACTGGACGCCTTTAACTTCAAGTTGAGCCCTGGTCTAAACCCATCAGTGGGTCACTGCAATCAGTTCAGACCGATGGGACAATGGACTGCCTTCCCCATAATGAACATCACATTTGATTGGTGGCCTCAAAGACACACAAGACAACGAAATGCAGAATCACAACCACAAATAGAAGATCAGTCAGGATGTTTGTTTGGAGGCTGTGTGAGGATTTTGGCACTAGGAAACCTCATTGGCTAAAATTTGACTTCAAATCCAGCAATAATTTTCTCAACCCTATTTTTTTCCCTCCTTGTTATATTTTCTGTTGGATGACCTGGATTGTTATCACCTGTTTGTTCAGGGTACAAAACTGAATCAGTGGGTGTGGAGTAAAATGCTGACTAAACAGAATGAACCCGACTGGACAGAGGTCCCAGTCTGCTGGTGGTAAATGGATGCAGAGACCATGCACAAACCTCCAGGTCTGAATCCTGCAGCAGTCATTTCTTTTTGTTGGTTCCTCAGACACAAGGAGTTTCCTCTACCAAAAGCTTAAGTTGCAGTGCATGCTCAAAAACAGTTTTGAACAGTGAAAAGTCTAGTTTGGTTGACCTTTACCTGCGCTGTGGCGTACACTCACACTGACAATCAACACATCAAACTGCTTCCCACCAAGCAAAAGTAGATGGTCACTGTGGAAACAGAGCGCCTCTTACCAGATGGAAATCTCCACACAATGCTGCACCTTGGATTTTATGACCTCATGCACACACACACTCACACACACACCCTTTGCTCTTTAATTTTAACAAGTTGGAATAAAGCAAGTGTTTTCTTTTTTGAAAGAAAAACCTTTTCACCACATTGCCTGCAAGCTGGGAGCTTTCTCTGTTCATTACATTTGTTTGCTGCTTGTCATTTTGAAAATTCCTCCTTTTTTTGCACCAAACTCTCCTAAAGATTGTTCGGCTCAGATCATATCAGTTTTGGTGTCCAAACGGAGCATGGTGCATTCTGATGTCATCAGGTTCTACAGAAGCCTAATGAGGACAAGTTTGTTTAAATCAGTAGTGTTGATTTGATGGACCTTGACGTTTGGGATTAGGGGGTCACTGGATGAGAAGATGACCACTGACTGGTTTCATCCTATGGTAAAGTGAACATACAGTAAATGGCTGACTAAATCTGACAAACTGACATTTCCTTCAAAGATATATTATATATCCGCAAAAAGTTTCTAAGAACAGAGTATATTTTGCAAGAAGCAGACTAATTATCTGCAACAAAAGCATGCAAAGAAAAATCAATGAAGTGTTATTGCTTTGACAGTCTGACTAGCATAGAGTGTGGGTCAAAATCATAGGAAATAGATAACCAATCATAGAAGGAAATAGGACTGACATCTAAACTGATTGGCTGCAGAAACAAACAAAGAGATTGAAGAGTATTATGTTTATGAATACAAACTGCTGCACGTTGGTGAGCCACTGAGACAGATTTGGATTGAAATCAGTGGTTGCATGCTGTGCTCTCATTATCAGCCTCACACACACAAATCAGTAGATTGACAGATGCACAAACAATGTGGATGCACTTGAATGCAATTCAATAGTGAGTGAATTGGAGCAGGGGTCTTTTTATTGGGCTCGTTTGATCATATCTGGAAGCAGAGCTTCTAAAAATAAACACAATAACTGAACAGATTTTCAATTGATCATTAAGGTGTTTCCACATTAATGTTCCAACCTCATAGCTGCAAATGATATAAGCTCTACAGTAGAAAGACACTACTGCACTAAAATGAACACAGAATCAGGAAACCGTGTCAGTAAAATCAACAGAAAATGTAATTTCCTACAAACATATCAGGCTCCTCTCTTACACCTAGTGGGAACTGTGGTGACCAAATACTGAGACTAAAAACAATCAAAAACCTAAACTAATACACAAAGGAGTGTGTTAGTGTCATTAACCTGGGGAAAATGTGTATTCTGAAAAATCTCATTCTCAGTTTCTGTTTTTCAGTTGAACTGGATTCAAACATTCACATAAACAGCAGGAGGGATAGGAACCTAAATGTAGACTGTCACCAGCACAAGAGTTATGTTGCAAAATTACGGTGCTGTTTTTAAAACGCTAACTGTAATTTAGATCTATTTCCAGGATTGATTTGACATCTGGGATGCCATCTAGGATGTCACATCAGTGAGGAGACAGACATGTGAGGTCATGTATAAACAAACTTTTGCAGATGAAACAGCCAATCTGAAGGCAGATGACAAACCTTTGGCACCAGAAGATGTCTGGTTTCCTCTCTTGTGGAAACAGCTTCTAGTTTCTAACAATGAACCAGACACCCTGTCTACATTTTAGAATTGATTTAAACTTTATTTTTCTTGACTTGGGTTATCCTGACTCGTCCCTTTAATTAAGCTGCCCATCCTGAACCTGGTTTGCTGGATTTTTATTCCTGATAAAATGGACTTGAGTTGAAGTGAAGGTTTCGTTCAAGTTGGCTGCTTGCAAGAGTCTGCAGGCAGTTCCTGGAGGATCAAGGAACTGATACCTTGACTGTCCTCCATGCTGGTCTGACCTGAATCCAGTAGAACTTCTCTGGGACATCATGTTTATGTCCATCAGACGCCACCAGGTTGACCTCAGACTGTCCAGGAGCTCCGTGATGGTCAGGATCAGGAGGAGAGACCTCAGAACACCACCTGTCATCTCATAACAAACTCCAACGTACAAACAGTAGAGCCACACAGACTACTGAGGATCATTATGACAAGTCAACAAACTGGACAAACACGCTGCATCAGTTTTCAGTTTAAATTTCTTAAACTCTTCATATTCAGCCCTCTGTAGGTTGATCATTTTCATCAAATTACATGACATCCTTTTGTTCTGAACATGTTCATTTCATCAGGGTGGATATCCAGCAGAATTTGCACACCGTACATTGCCATTTATCATTTCTTCCTACAGTTAAAGATGTTGTGTATTAATGCTGTAGGAGACCAGAGAACGAATGTTAAGTCAACAACCGAAGCTTCACTCAACTTGTGGGATGGAAAGATGCCAGAACACATGAGCGCACACAGCTCTGGAGTCAGGAGGAGGCCAGATGTTGCAATATTCAAATAAACACTGGAGCCTGCTCTGCCAAGTTCTAGTGTGCTGCTGCTGCAGGATGACTTCATTAGAGCACATCCCCTCTGCCTGACAGCAACACTCAACATACATTATCCAATGTGAAACCATCAATCAGAGCTGGAACATCAGACAAACAAATTTTTTAGCACTCAGCTTGTTGACGCTGAATCCAGACCACCAGAGTGAAACTAGTCGGCGCTCGCTGCTGTTCTGAATTATTTACTGTGATCTCTCCTGCTGATGCAGCTTTAAAACATTGTGTGATTCAACAGGCCGGTCTTTAAGGCCACTCTACCAACAGACACTTCCTTTCCCACATGAATGACAGCTTGTTTTTAAATGTGATTCTTTTTTTACTGAGTCAAATTAAAATATCACTCAAAGACTTTTTTGTGTTTGACCGATAAACGGAGATCATCCTAAACAATGATTATGTTCCAGACTTCAATAATCAGCTCTCCTCTCTGTATCATACCTTGTTTTGGTTAAAAGGAGATTAACAAAACCAGCAAATAGGAATTTTCTGTTTCTTTGTTTTCAGCTTTCTGAGTGAGAGCGAAGCATCACAGCTGTGTTGGTTTACTTCCACCGAGTTGGGAAACAGCGCTGGACTCAGATTGCATCAGCTAATTACCGGTCCGGTCATCACTTTCATATCGAGGTGGGGAAACCAGCTGAGATGAAAGGTTGACATTAGCGGTGCGTCAGGGCGTCGCTGCCGTCACTTTATCCTCAGACTTGTCAAATTAAAGCATTTGATAACAAGGAGAATCTTCCATCTCCAATAATTATGACAAATATGTTGTGTTTTGTTTATTGTTGATGAAAAATATCAGCTAAAAATACTCTGTTAAAGCACAACCAATGCATTTTTTAAATACAGTTCATGCAAAACAGATGAGCTCATCTTGGTGTATAAACAGCCCATTCAAACTGAGAGTGACTCATTTTAAAATGACAGAACATTCAGATTTAATAAGGCCTTTCCAAGGTCAGGATGTGTAATTCCAGTAACTTTTTATAGAAACTGAGTTTTATTTCAGACATGCTGAGTCCAGGGTCAACCATTCTGCTACAGACTGGATAGTTTGTGGAAGATTCATAAAATCAGAATCGATCAAGTGGAATACATTTAAAAGATGTGAGAACTTTTCCCCTGTTCACCCAGCATTCTTCTCTTTATGTCTTCATCTTCTACATTACATTTAGCTCCATTAAACAGCTTGTGATTAAGGGTTTGAGCTGATAAATGTTATTTTATACCTCAGTAAAAACGCAAAACAAATATTTTTTAAACTGTTAGCCTTCTGACACCTCTTTTTTCAAGCAGGTAAATCTAAACCAGTTAGAATTCATTTTTTAATGGAGCTCATTGTTGTATCCATGTGGGGCAACTGAAATGCATTGTGGGTGGTAGAGATGTCCTGATCCTCTATCAACAGAGGGATCGGGGTCCAAGTCACAGCACAGGAAGCTTCGGTTCTAGTGGCTCATCACTACCTCTCTGGTGTGGTAAACACAGTGGACCTGTGAGTGGAATGATGTGGTGCAGGATCTAAAAATAGTATGAATATGAGCATGTGCACGTTGGACTATGTGCACATGAATCAAGTGTGTTTACATGTGAAGAAACTCATGGTTTCCTGTGAATACATCTCAACCCCATCTTCTACCATCTTGACCCTTTTTCTGAAGAGACAAGAGGTTGTGGGTAAAATATAAAAACAAAGTCAGGATAAATCATCTCATCAAGAAGAATAACAGACTCCTCTAACTGATGTGACATGTTTTATCCAGAGTTCCAATGCCCATAAAACTAATCTCTTTGAAGGACTACATGGCCCTCAGCCCTGGCCTTGAATGCACCAAAGGAGCAGGGCTCTAAGTGGAAAGGTCCAGGGGTGAAATGGGTTTCACCCCACATCACCACCCCTGCGATAACTGAACAACCTTTCACCCATAGGAGAAAACTTCATTTTTCTCTTGTAAGAAAATGTGACAAATCCTTGTTTCTTGGCCTCGGCTTGGTTAGTATCCAGGTGGTTTGGCAGCACAATACCACTCTGCTTTCCCCTGGAGGAGCCACAAACACAAATTAGGTGTAGAGTGATGTTTTTGAGCCAGTGTTGCTGTGGAGCTCAGGATCATTCAAGAAACAACAATAGAATGTAAAATGGATCCTCTGGTTCCCCTGACAGGGAACTGGAAAGTGAAACGTTCACTCTATTGTTTGGTTTTCTCCTCACAAAGGGAAGCAGAGGAGGGAAATGTTGGCAAATACAGTCGGCACATATGCTCTTGTACCATTTTTTTGTTGTTTTTTTGGCAAATATTTTTCAAAGCTGTCTGGTGGATGGGTCATTAGGAGTGAGTGTCAATGAAAAGAACCAGCTGACTGTTGGTGAATACCTCATATTGCAGGAGCGTTGGGTGTTCAGTGTCCTCTGGTCATTTTTATCCAGGGTCAAAATGGCGGCAGGTCTCTGTGGATGCATATTTGTGCAGCCTCCACCTGTGTGTGTCCCATCGCTGTGTTTTATCCTCGTTTTAAATGATGACTGAACACATATTGGCCTTGGAGGCAGAGCAGCTATCACGCACCAGCAGCTTGTCCGGATGGGAGGTCAACGGAAGCGCGTGTTATTTTTAAGATCCCGTCAGCTGGTTTCCTGGTGACACCTCCCGCAGCAACGGCATCACCGCACCTAATGAGTCCTCCGGCCTCCAGGGACGTTTTCACGCGGTTCAGTCCAAACAGCAGAAATGACTCGGCTGTGACCCTCCTCCCCCACACCTCGCCGGGGCAAACAGAAGGCTGCACAGACTCAGCAAACTCCTCCAACGCTGGGGGCAGAAAATGTGATTTTCCTCATGTTGAAGTAATGGGTTCTTCAACACTGCAGAGACTTTGTGTTCTTTTTAAATATAATAGTTGTGCAGCACTTACCAGGAACAGTCAGCTGATGTCAGACAAGGCAAAACCATGTTAAACTAAAATGGAGAAACACAATTAATACAGTTATTAACCCCACAATGTATACTCACTGCGTGTTATTTTGTGCCTGTATCTATGTGTGTACTTGAGGACTTGATGTTCTATGATTTTTGGCTTGCTGAATTAACCTAAAATGCACTCTAACATTTACAGCTGAACCGAATGTGAACTTCTTTGACCTTCACAGTCACATCATTTCCTGACAAACTACACATAAACTAT
Source organism: Callopanchax toddi (assembly GCA_006937965.1). Taxonomy (NCBI): domain Eukaryota; kingdom Metazoa; phylum Chordata; class Actinopteri; order Cyprinodontiformes; family Nothobranchiidae; genus Callopanchax; species Callopanchax toddi. Next base: position 1,573,953 of record SSNR01000141.1, on the reverse strand, counting down.
GTATTCTTATTACATTTCTTTATTTACATACTGTGTAAGGATGTTCCAAATCCATGATTTGGTAGATTTTCTCTAAGTGGAGTTTTGATTCTGTTACAGGGGCCTAAACAGCAGCTACACTTCTTCCATATAAATGTGTTACTAATCACCATGATTCCTGATGCATCTGAGGAGACACTGCCAGTGTTTGCTCACTGTATCAGTAACACGACCTGAGGTCGTTCTGCTGACAGCTGACTCCACAGAAGGTGAAATAATAAACATGGGACACAGGAGGAAATGTTAGACCCCGCTTGACTTCCACTCCTTCTAGGTAATCCATCATAGTGATGAGAATGCTTAACTCCAACCCATGTGGATGACACAGAACACACAGAGGAGAGTGTCCTGTGTGCCCACCAACTGATCTTCAGCAATGTTTCTCAGCATCTCCACAGGCTTGTTGGAGACCAGAAAGAATAAACAGACCACTGAGCCTCGCACTAAGTTTGTTCTCCTCTTTAATGAAGTGCAACCTTCTGAATCCAACATCATTCATCAAACTCCAGCTGCCATGTTTGTTCTTCTCTATGTAACTGCATCTCTGTCTTTTTTCTCTTACAGACTCTAGGAATCCAAACTGAGCTCTAACTTTAGGAGCAGAAGGCCAGTGTTGGGAGTAACGAGTTACAAAAGTAATTAATTACTGTAATGCATTACTTTTTGCGGTAACGCAGTAATGTAAGGCATTACAGAAAAAAAATCGGTAATATTTTACTCGGTACAATGTCAGTAACGTGCACATTACAGTGCATGTTTAACCCGGACTGAAGTGGTGGTTTTCCAGAGGAGAAACGTCACTCAGCGCGACATGTTTCACTTCCTGTAGTCAGACAGAGCAGAGAGGAGTCCGGTTCTGTCTGGGTCATGCAGTAAACTCATGCGTGGTTCCGAACTGCGTCGGAGGAGCGCGCACAAGTCGCGTGCGCTGCCCAAGTCATGTGCGCTCACTGTAACCAAAGCCAGCAGCGCGCCGCTCGGAAACTGAAGCGAACTGAGAAGTTTCCTGATAAAGAGTCGCTCTAACAGACTAGATTATTCACATCAGAAGTTGGAGAGTTCACTCTCTCGCGCGCGCCGAGCAGAGGAAAGCGCGCGTCATGCAGCGTCCGCTGCCTGCTGCAGGAGGGAGGAGGAGCAGACAGGTAGAGGTAGGAGTCAAACTATCCATCCATCCATCTTCTGTAGCCGCTTCATCCTCCACAGAGGGTCGCGGGGGAGCTGGTGCCTATCTCCAGCGGTCAAGGGGCGAGAGGCGGGGGACACCCTGGACGGGTCGCCAGTCCATCGCAGGGAGTCAAAGTAATGAATAGGAACTCCCCATGTGCACAAGCTGCCTCAGGTATATGTATGTGTGTATAGATTTAAATAGACTGTATGTAGATATGATAGATTAATATACGGTTAGATGGATAGATGGATGGATGGATGAATAAATGATGGATGGATGATGGATGATAGATGATGGATGGATGATGGATAATGATGGATGGATGATGATGGATGGATGGATGGATAGATGGATGGATGATGATGGATGGATGGATGGATAGATGGATGGATGGATGAATAAATGATGGGTGGATGGATAGATGGATGGATGGATGGATGAATAAATGATGGATGGATGGATATTGATGGATGGATGGATGGATGGATGGATAGATATTGATGGATGGATGATAAATGATGGATGAATAAATGATGGATGGATGGATAATGATGGATGGATAGATGGATGGATGGATAATGATGGATGGATGGATGGATAATGATGGATGGATGATAAATGATGGATGGATTAATATACAGATGGATGGATATCTCTCCATGTATCCATCACATCACCTTCCACTGGATATAGAATGAGCTCATTAGATGTCAAATCCATATTTACAGTTATTTTGATGAGAGTAACTAAAAGTAATGCAAAAGTAGTGTAACGCCTTACATTTAAAAAACAGTAATATTGTAATGTAAGGGATTACTTTAAAATGACAGTAACAAGTAATAAATAATGCATTACAGTTTTGAAGTAACTTGCCCAACACTGCAGAAGGCATATTTCTATAGCGCCTTTCTACAGTAAATATAAATCACAAGGTGCTTTACAGTCATAAAGAAGTGAGACAAATATACACAGAGAGTTTACAATATAAATTAGAGCAGGAAGAGACTACAGCAATTTTAACTAATCTACAAGAGTTCATGTAAAACCAGTTTAAAGAGATGAGTTTTGAGCTGTTTTTTAAAAGAGAGCACTGAGTCACTGGTCTCAGGCTCAGGGGGACAGAGTTCCAGAGTCTAAGGGTTTACAGCAGCAGAGGCTCTGTCTCCTTTAAGCCTAGTTTACACTTCTCCGACAGCACGTTTGCGCTCACACGCAGACGTATTGACGGAGACGTTTTTGATTTTTACTTCTCCGTCAGTGTTGTGAAGCAATTCTCCACCAGGACAGCAGAGGGCGCATAACTTTTCTGCAGTAATGCCTCGGTCGACCAAAGTTTGTTTACTTCAGCTCAGTACTGGACGACAGAGAGCGAATTTTGATTGAGTTTGAACAGATTGATCTCGAGGAACAAACAATGTTGTTAAAAAGAATTAAACAGGAGTGAAGGAGACCAACAGGAGTCTGTTGAATGTCCGTCCGTTCAGTGAGGACGAGGCAGACGACGAGCGAATATGCAGCTCTTGTTTAACCCTTTAGGGACACTGATGGACTATATAAATGTCGTACTTCGTCTGCCAGACGTTTCTCTAGCTGATCCATATCTGCTTCGTCGAGATTTTACTATTCCTACTCTGTTGATACCAGCGTCAAGCCGGAAATGATCACGAGGTGTTGAGCCGACCAATCAGAGACGTGCGCTCTCCGTCTCGTTCGACGGATGTTTAGAAAAGTGAGCTCGACTCCGGCCGTCCTTGCGTGGATGTCGGAGAGCTCTTGCGTCGACGTATAATGGCGTTGTGTGTCTCCGTAACGACGCAGACGGAGAAGTATAAACTAGGCTTCAGTCTTCAGTACGCTGCACAACCAGTATAGGCTCTGATCACTGGACCTCAGGGACCTGCTGGGTGTGTAAGGGTGTAAAAGATCACTGATGGAAGCTGGTTCTTGTCCATGTAGGGCCCTAAAAACCAGAACCAGAATTTTGAAGTGAATTCTGGAATTCATGGGCAGCCAGTGAAGCTAGAAGAGTAGTGGGGTGACGTGGGAGTATTTGGAGGACATGGTCAGAAGCTTAGGACATTCTGAACCACCTGTAACTGATCTAAGGAAGTTTTGTTAGACAAGGAGAGCAATAAGTTGCAGTAGTCCAGATAGGAAGAGATGAAGGCATGGACAATAATTTCCAGTTTAGAGTGATACAGTGGAACTCAACTAAGCAATATTCCTGAAATGAAAGAAGGAAGAGCGAACCAGAGAACTGACATCAGCATCCAGAGTGAGAGCTGGGTCAAAGGTCACACCAAGATTTCTGACAGAGGGTTTGGTAAATGAAGCAGCTGACAAAGGCATTTGGTTTTCTTAGCTTGGACCTCCACCTCATTTCCTGTCTATTAGATAGCAATCAGAAATCTTTAACATTGAATTAGGGGCTGCATGGTGAGCAGAGTCACTTTTCAGAGTGGGTTCTTGCTTAGTTATGCCACATTTAATTAATAAAAGAATCAGTCTGTTCCAGCTGCACCATAATATTCATTAGCTGGTGTTTAGTCTGTGCTGAGATGTACATCTGAATGTAATGCTTTCCTTCATCATAATTTGTGAAGTATGGGTTGTGAATGTCTGCAGCAGGAGCTATACTGTATATGGCCATGTGCACCCTTGTGCTTGGGGTTGAAGCTGGGAATGTGTTTTATGTAATAATAATGTCATTCAGGATTTATTCTGTTTTTGTATATTGAAAAAAGATAAAATATGTTTGATCACAATTATTTGCATGAGTGCAAAGATCACTAGACAAATATAATTCTCAGAAATTAAAATGTGCCATTGCGGATGTGATATTTTCCATATGTGCTGTTATTTAGCGGTACTACAATAGAAGTACTTGAGCATATCCAGACATGGCTGTGTTGAGTATGACATATGAGGTCCGGAGCGGCTGCTTTGTTTCCTGTGTTTGTTGGAGCATTGCATAGTGATGTCTAAAACTTCTGCATCTGTTTTATTATTCTGAGAACTCGCTTTATAATTTACTTCAGTTTTCTGACCTACCATGATATCACTGAAGCATTTTAATGCAGAACATCAACATTTAAGCCAGATGTAAAAATAAGCAGCAGGTTTTTAGGTGCTTATGTTTCATGTCTGAAAATATTTAAACTTTTTTTTCTCATAAACAGTTTGACTCTTACTTTTGGTGTTTAAGATGTTCTTTTATTTGAAATCAAAACAAGCTTTTACACTAACAAATTAACACAGGCTTTAACTTCTCTTTAATTAACAGCTGCTACAGATTAGGGAAATACTTAAAGTCCCCTTCACTTAAACCTTCAGAGGTCTGTAAGATGTAGAACATCTTTCCGTGGTTCTCAACATCTAAACGTCACCAGTTGACATTTTAGGGCTTGAAAGCTCCACAAATTTTAGATTAGATTTTATTGTTATGTCCAGGCATGGACTGGCCATCTGGCGTACCGGGAGATGCCTGCTGGGCCGCTGGTGATTTAGGGCCAGTCCAGACCATAACGGGCCATCATGCCTCTGAGTGGCTTGTTTCAATTTCCACCTCCTGTTGCGGAGCGCTGGTGCTTTAGCGTGTGCACAGAGCGCTGCAGTGAATGTCTTACGGAGCCCGCCAGAAGTCAGGTGTAGAAAAAATTAAAGTCTTACGAATCCATTCCCTTGGTTTGGTAAACTGAGCACATGGAGTGTAGATGATGTTTTGAGCGCGTGCTGAAACAGGAAGTAAATGGCAGGCCATGCGACCGGCCCAAGGTTACCATTACTGGGAAAATGTCCAATGGCCAGTCCAGCCCCGGTCCACATCCCACATCCAGACCCAAACCAGGTGCCATCGGCGTGAGAGGTCCGGCGCAGATCTCTGTCCAGGGGAAGGGGGCGTGTCTGGGAACACAAACCTCAGTGTGCATCCCGGAGCAAGGGGTTCACGCCGGTCGATCCAGACATGCCTCCTTACTCTAAACACAGGTCCATGCCCAGCAGCACGGCACCTTGGTCTGCTGGGCTATGCATATTATTGGTAAGGATGCAGTGCTATTTCTGCACCCTTGGATTGAGTTATTGGTGGAGACTACTCAGTGATCGCATGGTTATTGGTGGAGACATGTCACCTCTGTCCATGCCAAATCTACACCCATGCCATATCACTGCTTCATAGAGCACATGGTAGAATGTACCTGGCATGCTGAATCCTCAACGTAAGTCCTGTTTAGCTTTGTTAATGTCAAATTGTAAATACAATGAGTCACTTACAGTGTGTATTTAACTCTCATTGAACTGGCTTAGATTTGTTTTTCACTCCAATGCAGTCTTATGATTGAAGCCAAATGTAGATCAGTAAAGATGTGTTCACCTGTTGCATCAGCATAATGGCACAAAACGGTCTTTGTTGTCTGGAAACAGTCTTCATGTTCCTGTAGGTGTTTACATGGCTATTGACCTCTACCTTTACATTAGAGAAGAACTTTGTCTACTTCAAATTTTGGATAGTTAATATTAAAGACAGTCCTTTATTGTAACTTTTCTTGAAGAGGCTTCCATGAACTGATCGACTGAATGATGAAGCATCTCTCAGGTCCAGATAAATGTCTTGATTCCAGGTCCTGGAAGAGACTGCTTTCTGCCATTATGCTGGTGCAAAGAGTGAACACATCTTTATCACATGGAACAGTGCTGTGTTGGAACTCAGCTTCACACGTGGTCAGGTGTTCCTCTGACACTTCACACTAATAATCCTCTGTCATACAGTTCAGGAGTCATGCACATAGCGTCAGGCCAACCATGAGGAACACCTTCTTGTCTTAATGGATGAATCACATGGCTGTTTCATGTTTCCCTGGTGGAATCAAATCATCCTGCAAGGGGTTTAAAGACTGAAAATTAGTTTACATATCATACCAATTTAGCAACTTTAAAAACAACATCATGGTTGACCAAAGTGCTGTACACTAAAAAACAGACACCTAATAAAAGTACCGATAAGCAAACACATGTCAGATGAAAAGATCAAAACCAACAAGTAAAGACAAACAAAGAATAAAGAAATTAAAATGAGACAAATAAGACAGGTCACTCTGTGTTAAAAGCAAGGGAGTAAAAATTAGTTTTTAAACGAGTTTTAAAAGCAGTGAGCGAGGTGAACTGATCTCCAGGGGCAGAGCATTCCATAGGGCTGCTGCTGCAAAAGCTCTCCCCTCTATAACGCACCTTTGGGACATGTAAACACACCTGACCAGCTGATCTGAGTGAACGCGCAGGTGTGTAGGGTTTTAGCAGGTCAGAAAGATAGCATGGAGCCAAACCGTTCAGAGATTTAAAAACAAATAAAAGAAGTTTAAAATGAATTCTGAACTGAACTGGGAGCCACTGAAGTGAGTCCAGGTTTCAGAATAAGAGTCATACCTATGTGACCTGTAAATCAGGGCTGGCCAATTACAAACTGAAAAGGCCATATGAAACTCCATGGAGGATCCTTGAATATTGGTGGAGATCAAAATGAATGTGCAGGACGGTTCTGATGATGTGCATGATGAGCCTCTTAAAGCATTTCATGATGATTAGGGTCAATGCAGTGGAGCCATTCAGACATGCAGGAGACTTCTTTGGCATTGGAATAGGAGTTCATTTGAGGCATTTTAGAGCAGAGATGTGTTGAAGATGTTTGTGAAGACATCTTTAAGGTGCTCAGCATACTCCCTGAGGACTTGTCCAGGTATTCTGTCTGGCCCAGCAGCTTTGCGGGGGTGGGGCAGGGCTCTTCTCACGTTTGTTGGTGTTAGACGGAGTCTGTTCCTCTGGTCGTAGATGGCTTTTTGGGCAGGAGTTCTGTTTGTGGTCTCAAACTGTTCATAGAACATGTTCAGTTGATCGGGGAGAAGGGGGTCACTCTCACAGACCTGTGTTGGGGCTCTATAGTCTGTGATGACTAGTATTCCCTGCCACAGGCATCTTGAATCTTTGTGATGGGTGAAATTGCTGCTAATCCATGCTGTGTATTGCTGTTTAGCTCTTCTAAATCCTCAGGACAGATCATTTCCTCCTGTTTTCAGGGCTTTTCATCTCCTGCCTTAAAGGCTTTGTCTCAGTTCCTTAACAGGGAGCGATCCTCACCTGTCATCCATGGTTTCTGGTTGGAATGATTGTTTTCATGGTTGTGACATCATCCACACACTTCTTGATATAATCCAATACTGTCTCTGTGTACTCCTGTAAATGTGTCTGATCACTGAAGGTGGCTGCTCTCAGAAAATGTTCCAATATGTGGTTTTTCATGCAGTCCTGACCATGCATGTTTATGTTGTGATCTGTGTCCTTTGAGTTCTGTTTCTTGGGTTTTGCCTCAGTTTACTTCCCCTGTGTGACCTTAGACACTCCCTCCTCTGGTCTCCCTTCCCAGCAGTTCTTCACTCAGTTGATTATACTCATCTGTTCCCAGTTCCAGTAATCACATCCCAGTATATTTAAACTCCTGTTTTATTCAGTTATTGTCAGAGCCTTCTGTTGTCAACTCTAGTTGCATTCGTTTGTTTTTTCTCCCAGTGCTCTCGAGGTTTCTTTGGTGATAGTTGTGTTTTTGCTGCCACGTCACGTCAGCCTTTTTTTCTATTATTAAAGTCTATTTCAGTTCAGCTTCTGTCTCCTTGCCTCATCATAGGAACTCGTTTATTTTCACTAGTCAGTTGTTGTTGTTTTGGGGGTTTTTTTTGGGGGGGGGGGCTGTTATTTTCAGCACAGCACATTTAAGAACTGATCATCTACTTTCTACTTTTACTCAACCACTGCAAATGAAGCAAGCTATTCAGTGTGACCTTCTTTGTGTGAGACGTTCATGTTGTGGTGGATTGGTGACTGTATTTATGCTATTCAACTCTAATTTTGACAGGAGTAAATGGATGCAATTTCCTGCTAAAATGCCATCACTAATTATGGTTCTCTAATTACAGATTAAAAAAAAAAAAGCTTGTTGGTTTGAAAATCAGTGTAGTTATTCCAGGTCTCCAGTTAGAATCACGTCTTTGTATTCTATCACTGTATCTATAAATACTATAAATACAAATGGAAAACTTTTATATTGAACCTCAGTTCTTGTCCTTCAGCTTGTTGCACTGGTCTTGTCACCTATGACTTTAAATAATAATGCTGCAAAATGACTAGGTTGAAAGCATTTACCCACTTATAGATGTAACAGGGTATTTTTGATAGTTTTTTCTTCGTCTCACGTAAATGTTTTAAACAATTTTCAGTATTAGGGGGAAAAGCTTTCCAAACCAACCTTGCTCCATTAAAACTAATAATTGGTTGTAACACTCCTCGAGGCAATGAATGCAGTCAATCACTTGTGATAACTGGTAATGTCTTCACACTGTGGATGAGTTTTATCCCACTTTTCTTTACAGAATTGTTTGAATTTAGCCACATTGGAGGGTTTTTCCAACATGAACTGCCTGTTTTAAGGCCAAAATCAACCACCAGGATTCCATCAATAAGAGCATCCAGGTACTGAAGCAGCTAATAATAATAAAAATAATGCATATGAGTTTTATATAGCGCTTTTAACCACTACTCAAAGACACTTTACAAAAAGAAGGAAACTGTAAAATAAATTAACAGGGTTTAAATGCTTGGTTAAACAAGTAAGTTTTCAGAAGTTTTTTGAATTTCAGAAGTGAGTCAATACGAATATGTTGGGGGAGAGAGTTCCATAAGGTGGGAGCAGCTACGGAAAAAGCTCTGTCCCCAATGGTGCGATGTTTTGACGTTATTGTGTGAGAGAGGAGGTTGGAGGTCGAAGATCTGAGACAGCGAGAAGGGCGATGGTGACGCAGAAGGTCAGACAGATAACAAGGGGCGAGGTTATTGAGGGCCTTGTAGGTGATGAGTAAGATCTTGAAGTGAATACGCTGCTGAATGGGAAGCCAATGAAGGTTTTTAGGACTGGGGTTATGTGATCTCTCTTGTTGGTATGAGTGAGGAGCCGTGCAGCTGAGTTTTGAACATACTGAAGTTTCTTTATGTGTGTGGATGGAAGACCATAGAGTAGGCTATTGCAGTAATCTATTCTAGAGGAGATGAAGGCGTGGATGAGGGTTTCAGCTGCAGTAGAGGACAGAATAGGACGGAGACAGGCAATATTTTGAAGGTGAAAGAAGGCTGTTTTAGTGATATGACGGATGTATGCTAGGAAAGAGAGTGAGGGGTCAAAAATGACTACCAGGTTTCTGATCTGAGAGGATGGAGTGACTGTGTAACCGTCAATACTGAGCGTGAAATCTTTGGAGGAGGAGAGAAGAGATTTGGGTCCAGTTATGATTAACTCAGATTTATTGCAGTTGAGCTTGAGGAAGTTTGTAGACATCCAACTTTTTAGGGCATTGAGGCATTTTGTTATAGTGGAGACAGTAGTGGAGGTGATGTTTTTAGTAGATAGGTAGAGTTGGCTGTCATCGGCATAACAGTGAAATTGGAGTCCATGGTGGCGAACGATACGCCCAAGGGGTAGCATGTAGATGATGAAAAGAAGGGGACCAAGAACCGAGCCCTGAGGGACACCATGGGTTACTGGGGTGATATCGGATGTGCAGTTGTTTATGGAGATATACTGAGATCTGTTAGAGAGGTAAGTAAGTAAGTAAGTAAGTAAAGTTTATTTATATAGCGCCTTTCACAGATATACATCACAAAGCGCTTGACAATAAAAACAAAAAAACAAAACAGAGAAAACATTGAAAAAAAAAACAAAAAAACAAAAAAAAACAGAGATTTGGGGGTACCAGATACAAAATTTGGGCAAGATTTGGGGTACCTTCAGGGGATCAACGTACATTGTAAATGATGAGATACATTGAAAATAAAAAACAAACCAAAACAGAGATTTGGGGGTACCAGATACAATATTTGGGCAAGATTTGGGGTACCATCAGGGGAGCTACGTACATTGTAAATGATGAGATACATTGAAAATAAAAACAAAACAGAGATTTGGGGGTACCAGATACAATATTTGGGCAAGATTTGGGGTACCTTCAGGGGATCTACATTGTAAATTTTGACTTAAAGTGGGACATATACTCAGGCTTGGGCAAGATTTGGGGTACCATCAGGGGACCTACATTGTAAATTATGAGTTAAAGTGGGACATTTACTTGGGCTTGGGCAAAGAGAAATATTGGGGCAAACTTCAAGATTTGGGGTACCATCAGGGGACCTGCATTGTAAATTATGAGATAAAGTGGGACATTGGCTTGTGTAAGGAACTAAAGTCTTGGGCAGAAATATTGGGACAACTTCAATACAATATTTGGGAAAAAAATAAAAATAAAGATGGGAGCAGAAGAAAATGTAAACAAAATGGAGGGAGGGAGTAGCATTTTACACACAGTCACAACATCCGATAAACACATCAAGGAGGGTGGGGGGGTCAGGATCTCCACCAGCAGCAAGGACACGGCACAGCTGACCGACCTTCACTCCCAGTAGAGGGGGGAGGAGAGTTAGGTGAGAGAGCGTAGAGAAGGGGGGGCTGAGCAGTCGCTTCATTCACTCTGTTGAGTAGGAGATTATTTTCAGGGTCACCAGATAAGATAACAGAATGTGTTTGGAGCAGGCAGTCCTGTTTGTTACAGCTGCCTTAAATGTCTGTCTCACTGGCTTCATCCCGTCCAAATTCCACATCCTGGCCAGTCCCATCTGATCCGTGTAGTTCGACACATCGATCGTAATTCACTCCGCGCCAGAGTTCGTTCGCAGAACGCATCAGCCCCCTTTGAAGCACAGGAATCCTGTCAATTGCACCTGTTAGCTCCGTTGTTTTCCGATAAACCAGGTCCATGCAGATTCCAATGAGCGTGCACCCGATCATCATTAATCCAAAGTTGTAGACCTCCAGAGACAGACTTGCAGGACCCGCAATCTGATCCATTACGAACCCCACAGCTCTTGTCTCAGTCAGCCGCGGAGTCCCCTCCTCCGTTTTGAGAGTGTAAAAAATTTTATCCATTTTGTTGGGAAGCCAGCAAACCAAAGCCATATCAAGAAAAATAAAAATATTTAACCAGAAGGAATGAGGAAAATGCTCAGAAGACAAAAACAGCTGCAGGAGGAACACACAAGGGAGAGAAGGAACAGTGCGACCGCTCTCAACAGAAGCCGGAAGAGGTAAGATGGTAAGGTAAGATGTGAACCAGGAGAGGGCTGAACCAGAAACACCAACATGAAACTGCAGACGATGTAGGAGGATGGAATGATCAATAGTATCAAAGGAAGCACTAAGATCAAGGAGGAGGAGTATGGAGAAGGATCCAGAGTCTGATGCCACCACCACCAGCTAAACCAGGGGTGTCAAACTCATTATGGTTCAGGGGCCACATGCAGACAAATTAGATGTCAAGTGGGCCAGACCAGTAGCCTACAATCCTAAAATAATTACCTATAAATAACAAGTGCATCTTTTTCTCCTTGTTTTCATGCAAGAAAAATTACAAGTACATTTGAAAATCTTCACATTTATTCAAAACTCTTTTACAAAACACAAGATAAACAAATATTTCTTAAGACAATTGTGCAGAAGTACACAAAACTTTTATTGTCTTAAAATATTAATAATAAAAGATTTCCAACATGTGGAAACACCTGGATGAGAGAATCGTTTTTTGCAGTGTTCAGACTGACCCACGGTCTGGTCTGGAGGCTCTGCCTCGTTTTAATGAGGGTCTCTATTGTTTATAGACCAGTGTGGGTTTGGTACTGGTTTATCTTTTCAAATAGGGTCTGGGTTTGAGGGACTCAGCGTTTCATCTAAAACTGTATAAAACCAGTAAATCCAGGTGATGCTGACTGGACACCATCAGTTTCACCATGGTTTCATTTAGACCAGGTCTGAGGGAAAACCCAGATCTGGATCCAAACCCATTCAGGTCTTTGTTCCTCAGTGGCAGGATGGTGATCTGTGCGCCCAGCTGACGTCCAGCGCTCTAGTTAAAATGATCAGCTTCAGCTCAGCGCAGCGATGCTGTAGCTGGTGTGCGTGTCGAGTGTTGAGCCAGAAACGAGCCAAACGCGCGGACCAGGACGCACAGAGCGCAAATGCTCCAGTTTGGGCACTGATCTCTGTGCGTAACGCGATCGGAAGCCCTGGCCTCACGCTGTGACTAGATGTGGAGGATTCATCACTAGCCATTGCAAAGTTGACAGGCGCAGCGCGAGGAGGACGGCAACATCGATGGCGCGCTGCGGCTCTTCAGCTTGGCTCAGCTGTCATCCAACAAATGCGCTTTGGATGCAACCCGCCGTTTCCACTGGCTGGAATAAACCTATAAGGCTAGAGACGTGTAGTTTCACCGCCGATCCTTTTCGGTTTTTGTGATGAAAGGACAGAGCGGAGGGATGAGTTTTACGGCGACCGCGTAGACAGGTGAAGCGAGTGGGTCGGGCTGGATCCTCCGAAGGAGGACCTTGGCACGGGCTGCGTGCGTCAAAGGTCTGATTTGAGCGTCTGGACAGCAGGAAATTATGCTGACAAGAGCTCAGCCTTGCTTCAAACGCAAGTTGCGTTAATTGCGTTATTTTTAACGCGTTATTTCTTTCATAATTAATAATCATAATTAACGCGTTAAAGTCCCAGCCCTAATTTTTTATTTTCAAAACTCATCCAGCGGGCCGGATTGAACCCCTTAGCGGCCGGATTTGGCCCGCGGGCCGTATGAATGACACCCCTGAGCTAAACAGACCCAGACCATCACACTACCACCACCATGTCTGACTGCCGGTATGATGATGATTTTTATGAAATGCAGTTAGTTTTACTCCAGATGGAACAGGACACGCACCTTACTAATAAAGTTTCAGTTTGATAATGAGATCATCAAGATGTTTGTGATGAGACGAGTCTTTGTGTTGCTTTTGCTCAAGAGAGGTCTCGACCTTCGAACTCTCAAGGATCTCCTTTTTCCCTATTTGACTTGTTCCTATTATTAAATCATGACCTCTGACCTTAACTTTACCTAAGTGAGGCCTGCAGTGCTTTAGATCAGCAGTTCCCAAAGCTGGGGTCAAGACCCCACTGTGGGTCCTGAAACAAAAAATGGGGGTCCTGGGATGTTTTGCAGAACTAAAAGTGAATTTTAAATCCTTGCCAATACCATATATCTGACCTACAAACTGTTACAGTTATATAAACAAGGTATAATAGTTGTAGTTGGTTGTGTTGTCATTGTGTCTTTGTTTAATTAGTTTATTATCAGTTTTTGTATGAAGTGCCAGTGATATTTGGGGTCACGAGTCTCTGCCACTTATTTTGTGGGTCAGAAGCCAAACAGTTTGGGAACTGTTGTTCCGGGTTCTTTTGTTCTTGTATTTCTTCAGATTAGGGCATGATGTGTTGTTTTTTGAGATCTTTTAGCCTACTTCTTGTTGTCAGACAGGTTCTATTGAAGTGATTTCTTCATTCTACAGGTCTGGTAGTGATCAGGACTGGGTGTGGCTGGTGGAACTGAACTCAGCTTTCCAAATAATGTAATGAATCTCAGTTAACTCATGATTTATGTAGTGTTGTACACTATGTAGTTAAACCTTGTAGTGTGTATAAAAGCTATGTTTTATTACTCACCTTCCGCTTTATCTATCACAGTTACCGAGGAGTTAAACCGAGAGCCTGTGTGCTCTGGATACCTGGGTTTGAACAACTGTTTGTGATAAAAGCAGGATTATTCTAGATTCTATTTAGTTGCAGGGAGCATTTATGTACCTGTTATTTGACGAATGGAAGCTGAGTCAGGAATAAATATATTCAATATTTATTATAAAAGCTGATGAACATTTGTAAACAGATTAGCATTTGAGGTAGCAAGTTGGTTAGCATTCACTAAGTGGTAGATGTTCTAAAATTGGTCTTCTGAGTTTAGAACCTGAGTCTCGCGGTGAAGACTAGGGAGTTAGCTTAAGGGTTTAGTTATCAGGGATAAGGTGGAGAGGTTACCTTGATGAGCAGCCTAGTGGTATAGGGTTAGCTTTATCAAAGTAGCCTGCTTTACCAGGTCATGGGTCGTACTGCACCTCGCTCCTGGATCACGTCCGGCTGGTGGAGTTCGACGAGGAAGCGGAGATTCCCCCTCGGTCGATCTGGGAGCCCTGACAGGTCGATCGACCCGCCCGGGCGGCGGAGAGCGTCCGTGGATGCGGAGATCAGTGGGACCCATGGCTAGCCGGTTGATAGCTGGCTGTCTTACCCATTCTGGTTGGAATAGAGAGGCAGGTGGATGTTTCCTGCTCTCAGGGGTAAGAAGCTTCTTCGACTGCCACGGGGCTTGACCCGTTACCGGGACAGTCGGCATCAATAACCCACTGTGTAGCGAGTGACAGCGGGCTGTGTCATCTCCTCCGAGGCTGGCGGAGAACTGGATTCTTCCGTGCGGAGCAGACAGCTGAGAGCTGTCAGTGAACGTGGGCCAATCAGGAGACTCTAAACAAGACACGTGACTCAGGCTCTAAAGTCCTACGTCACCTCCGTGTGAGGAGTGTGGAAGTTTTACTTATTTATCCTTAGCAAGGTGGAAATAAGTAATAATACTGATTTAACCTTTTAGCAAAGTAACAACAATACTGAAGCTGGATCAAACATTCACAATGCTGTAAGAGAAAGTGCATTAATCATTTAAGACATTTCTGTAACAGATTAAGGTGTCATTTTAGGAAGAGACACCAAGAGTCTTTATTATTATTTTTATTTAAAGTCTGGTGGCTTCTTCCGGTACGACCGTGACCTTGGGGGAATGTTGATTCAGGTTAAAACATAATAAAAGAGTCATTATAATCCGAGTTATTGGGAAGAAGATGGATTATTATTTTAGATGATCACGTAGGTCAGAGGTCAGAGTGTATATTGATCACGCTACATTTAACATGTTACTTTTTAGCAGTAACTTTTTCACTGTACACAATTTCCAAGTCACTGTGTTCGTTGTATTATTTGATTTAATTCAGACACTGTGAAGCACCATACGTATTGTTAGTCTTTCAAACCCTACATAGTTGCACATTACTTTTGTGATCACAAGATATAATCCATTTCACAGGTTTTATTTTTCAATTTCTCTCCATCTGCTGGTTTTCGCACATTGTGTTCTACCTGAGCGCTGATTTAAATTCAAAGCGACATCTGCAGCAGTATGGTTCACCCCAGATGCTCCACTGTCCCTCAGACAGAAGATAAGAAGCTATCATAACACCAGGTAACATAAGAAGAAGTAGGTTACATTAAGGATACAAACCTGTGTGTGTGTGTGTGTGTGTGTGTGTGTGCGCGTACAAATGCGTGTTTGCGCTCCCAGCAGTCTGCACAGATAACTTTCTCCTATCTCAACTCCATTTAGTGTCTCCATGCCTCGGTCTGGGTTACACCGACTGCCACCTCAGGGGAAATAAGGATACGGCTCTCAGGTTCCCAGCAGGCTCAACATATGGGAGCTGCTCTCTCATCCAGCAGAGATGAATTCATCCCAAACTCATCTCCTCACTCAGATTAATTTGGCAGACATGGTGAAGCAGGTGGAATGTGTTGAGCAGCATCTGTGTCTGTATGAGATTGATGTGGATGCCACTCTTTTCTGTATCACTATATTGGTGAAAGCTTGGGTGATGGAAAATAGAATGAGGTGTCAACCTACTGTTATTTATTGTCATATCTGTCTTATTATCGATCCTTAAAGTTAAGAAGGGGAAATATATACTTTAATTTGACATGAAAGTTGACTTATTACAGCCGGTTTTTACTATGGGGACAAAATTACTGAGGTTAGTGCAGAGCAAGAGTCAAACGAGGAAATTCAGATCAAAATAAAGGCCAAATGAATGTTACGCAGCGTAAAGTATTTTCAAGCTGGGGTAAATCATTTATAAATCTAATATAAATATGAAAGTTCTACACTTTGATTTCTTGTCTGTGGTGTTTATGTTCATGCATTTGATGATTTTATCCAAAGTGACGTAATCAACAATCACCCTATCAGGCATGTTGTGATCTGTGGGGGAAACCGGAGTACCCAGAAGAAACCCACGCAATAGTGATGTGACGTTCAAGAATGACTCAAATCTTTTGAACGGCTCTTCACTTTGAACGAGGAGAACTGAGTTCTTGTATAAAACCGTTCTTTTTTTGTATTACCTGCGACGTTAGAGGCCAGGAGGCAATATTCAACGACATCGGCTCTTCATTTAAAACATCAGTGCGCAACATGAACCCATCAGTTCTATCAGGGAAGCTAATTAGTGACACACACATACTGTAGGTGCCACAACAAAGAATGTCCCCAAACATATTTCCACATGACATTTCTCTTTTAAAATATTGCAATAAACCTCATAAAAGAGCCAGTTTTTGAACAGCTCTTTGAGGTGAACACAGCTCTCCAATAAGCGGCTCCCTTCAAAGAGCCATAAATCTCATTACTACCACGCATGCATGGGGAGAACATGCCAACTCCACACAAAGGGCACAGCTAGGATTTGAACCTGTAACTTTCTTGCTGCAAGGCAACATTGCTAGCAATTGCACCACCATGCAGCCCAATGTGTTAATGGACAGGATCTTAAGGCGTCATCGTAGAGATGAGGGTGTTTGTTTTGGGAGCATCGGAGTCTCAGCTCTGCTTTTTGCAGATGATGTGGTTCTGTTGGCATCCTGAAGCCATGACCATCACAATGCACTGGGAGAATCAAAGCTTACTGAAGCTCCTCTAAATCTGAGGCCATGGTTATCTACTGGAAAAATGAAGATGGCTTCTTTCAGGTTGAGAATGAGCCTTTGCCTCAGGTGATTTTGGTGTTTTGTTCCCAATTGATGGCAGGGCGGAGAGAGGATTTTACTTCAGGGTTTAGGTTTCATCTACACTAATGAGGGCATTGATCCATTTTGTAGTGGTGAAGAAGGAGCTGAGCCAAAAGGAAAAGTTCTCATTTTATCGGTCCGTCTACGTTATAACCACCTATAGTCATTTGGGTCATGACTGAAATAACATAAACCTGAATCAGCTGAAATGAGCTTAGTTCACAATCACGGGAAAGAATATATGTACAGTATATCCTCTCTGGCCTGGGAATGACTTGGGAGGGATGGATGGCTCATTGGCCGGTTCTCACCTTGAACCTGATAAGTTTGTTGATCTTAATTTTCAGAGTTTTAGAGATAAAACATCAAGCTTGATGTTGATTAAAATGTAATGTAATCCATTGATTTTTAGATGATAATTTTCAAGCTTTGGCATTTAACCATATTAAAAACATGAAATTGAGATTTTCCACATGTAGACTGTCCACCAGAGGGCAGCAGACGAAGGACAGGACATCAAAGTACTAATCCTACAACATCTGATTGATTTAAGGCTAGAATTGGTTTGATGTCAATTTGCAACAATAGTCTACCAGAGGTTAAAACAGCCATGTTGAAAGTGCAGTGAGACCTTTACTGGACTACTGGCTGGACACTTCAGGTTTTTGTGCATCAAGTCATAAAAACTGATTCTAAAAAATGAATAATAAAGAAATGAAGCAGTGGTCCTTTACACATTCTTCTTTTCTTTCTGTCTGGTCTGACAGCATTGGGGTCATGTATTTTTTTTCCATTTTTAAACCCGTTGATCTGCTACTTGTCAGATTGCATCCACGAACATGAACTTAATTTGGAAACAATTGAATGGAGAATGAAATGAATCATCTGGATCATATTAGTCCACCTTTTGAGAACTGATTTTGAAAACAACAGAACTGGTACGGCCTTCCGGCCATTGGATCAGCTGAAAAATGAAACCAGATGGAAGCAAACACGATCCGCCTTGATTATCCAAACCAACAAGCAGAGCTGTTTGGTAGAGGTGCACTTCAAGAAGTCAGATGCTTCTCTGGTTTTTGGAAAAATGACAGTAAATATGAACAGTTTTGTAGTTTTGGGACTGATCTATCATGGATTTAAATCTGCTATATTCAAGGATGAAAAGAAAGCTGTGTGTGTGTGTGTGTGTGTGGGGGGGGGGAACAACTGACTTGAGAACAAAGGGGATGGGGGCTACAGTTGATTAGTGCCATGATACCTACCCTATACACCTAAAAACTATTCTTGTATCAGTTGTGTAACATTGTTTTTTATGGGGCTGCATGTTACCTCACAGCAAGGAGGTCATCATGAGTTCGTGACTCTGCTCTGTGGCCTCTCTGCGTGGAGCTAGCGTTTTCTCCCCATATATGCATGGGGCTTATCCGGGTACTCCGGCTTCCTCCCACAGACCAAAAACATGCTTGTTAGGTCAATTGGTGACTCTAAATTGCCCCTAGGTGTGAGTGGGTGTGTGACTCGTCTCTGTGTGGCCCTGCGATGGACTGGTGACCTGTCCAGGGTGTACCCCGCCTCTCGTCCCCTGACTGCTGGAGTTAGGCACCAGCTTCCTGCGACACTCAGTGGAGGATAGAGCAGTTACAGAAAATGGCTAGATGGATGTTTTTGGATGGTAACAACTGCATGGGGTCAAAACTGCATTTGAAAAAGTGCAGGGGACATGTCCCCCCTGTCCCCTCCACCCCAAATTCTGTCCATGGTGGCTCTTATTTCTAACAAGGTCTGAGAGTAAACTTCATTTTAAAATGATAGAGTCATAAAGTAATGAAAATGTACTCCCATTTAAGAAAAGAAACTGTTCTATACTATGAATATAATTCAAATTAGTTTTTATTATAGTTCTGTAAACATTTGTTTAAGGGGGTGTCTAACCTGCAACTTGCTCTTTAAATGTACATTTCAAAGATATCAAGGAATCTTTATTGTCGTATGCACAGGTAAACCTGCACAATGAAATGTGTACTTTGCTAAACAGATAACAACACACAAACAAATAGACAAGCAAAAACGTCGCCTCAAGGGGGCGCCATTCTGGAGTATGAAGTAGATAACAGGAGGTATGGAGGCAGGGATGATGGTGATAAAAAAGCATGTTCCATATCTCCATGGTCAGTGGAGCGCAGAGATACAGAGCAAGCAAAAAAAAAAAAAAAAAAAAAAAAAAAACCCACCTCAATCACAGACAAAACATAAAGCTTTAACATAACAATCAAACACAATGTGGGTGGGTGGGTGGGTGCAGGAGCTTCCAGCCCACAGTATGAGGCTGCAGCGATACGCACAGCCATCAGCCTCTGTGACCTGGGAGGGGAAGGAGCATCAAGAGTCAGGGACCAAGGAGCACATTGAGGCGGATAAGGCGGGTGAGGTGCATATTAGTATATGTTGTGTCTGAAATAAGAGAGGCCATAGCCTTTCTCCTAGCTCAGTGGCGAAATGTTCCTCATTTGATGTTGTGAAACGAGCTCCGAACCAAGCCAGGAAGCCACAGACTCCTGAAGACAGAGAGGGAGGTTCAGAGCAGCAATATCCAATCCGGGGGAGTTTGAGAAATCTTCAGCTCAAGGCTGAACTCGGGGAGGCCAGATTCAGATAACAGAATGTTTTGGGAACAGGCAGAGTTCATTTCCTCAGCCTTTCTGTTCATGCCGGTTGTCACTGCCCAAACAGCCAAATCAGTGTGTAATTAGTGTCCCTCCATTCGAGCAATGGTCATTCGAGCAATGGTCATTCGAGCAATGGTCATTTGCAGTAACCCAGGAATCCACAAGCTCCAATCAGTAGAAATCTGGTGACCTAGCAGCATAGCAAGCAGCAAGAGGCACATGATCTTCCATTCGCCCAAGGAATCCATCATGTACCCGACCAGGTTGAATTGGGGCACGTCAATGCTCCCTTCGCCATTCAAAAAGTGGAAAAAATCTTGTTAATTGAGTTGATTGACCAGCTCACTAAATCCATAGTTAAATCCAGAGAGGATGCAGAAAGTTGCTCCTGATACGTAGTCAGACTAGACAAAGCAGCAGGAATCCAGGGGAGGGAGGAGAGAAAAAATATGTGTCTACACTCCTTGAGGGCAGAAGATAACTTTTTTTTTTTTATGGTTTACCATGTGAAGGTTTCCGACTCATATAAATGTTCATCAGTTTGTGTCACAGATCCCTGTTATCATCAACCATAGACCCAAACACTGTCATTTTCCTGTGATACACAGAAACCTAAATCATTTGCATCTGGTTCAGACTCTATCTACCTGTCATGCTTGGAAAAATAGAACGAATTTCAACTTTGGACAGGATATCCGGTTTCTCAGCTGGGGGTGATACCTGCCAGCATCACCGCTCCAGGTGTTTGCTGTCAGTTCCCCAACAATCAGCTGTCAGTCTGTCACCTCTAGCAATGTGACGTACATGAACGAGTCAAATCTTTTGAATGGCTCTTAACTTTGAACGAGGAGAACCGAGTCCTTGTGAAGAACTGTTCATTTTTTTGTATTAAATGTGACGTTTGAGGCCGGGAGGCAATGTTCAACAACACTAGCTCTTTATTTAAAACATCAATGACAATAGCAACATGAACCCATTAGTTCTATTGGGGAAGCTAATTAGCAATGCACACGTAGGTGTCACAACAAAGAATGTCCCCAAACATGGTTCCACATGACATTTTTCTTTCAAAATATTACAAAAAACCCCATAAAAGAGCCAGTTTTTTGAATGGCTCTTTGAGGTGAACGGCTCCCCAATGAAGGGCTCCCTTCAAAGAGCCATGAATCCCATAACAAGTCACCTCCGCTCAGAATCGCCTTGCTCAACGCTCACTCCATTGCTGACAAATCTTTTGTGCTGAATTAACTTTTCACCAGTAAAGAGCTGGACCTGTTCTTTTTTACAGATTCCTGGCAGAGAGCGAGGGAATACGTCCACTTAAATGAGCTGTGTCCCCGTGGCAGTTCAGTCACTGGGACCCACTGCCACGGTCCACCGGGACAGTTGACACTGAGCAGGGGTTAAAGTTCTCCGTCGTGGGGACGGAATTCCATCAATTGGGACAAAAGAGAAAACAGTTCAGTCAGATCAGATCTCTCTCTCGCTTGCTCGCAAATAAAGATACGTGAGAATAATGAAGGTTGTGGGTGCGATTTTCCAAGCAGCGTTCTATGGCACACTGCTTCAGGAACAGGTCCTGTACAAGTCTGGCCAAAACCATGGCGCACCCGCGGCGTAGCGCAGACATCTCCGGTGTTCAGTCTTTAGCGTGGACGGAGGTGACGAGTCCCCACTAACACCCAGCAGAAAATATTGCTGCGTCTCCACCAATAAAACTACAGCACTCCAGCAGAACAAGGTGCTGCTGTGTGAGGCTGTGTTCAGGTGAAGGAGGCGTGATCTGGATAGACCGGTCCGGAACGAGTCTCTCAGTCCAGGATGTACGCTAGCGGTTAGGGTGACCAGATGTCCCATTTTGTGCAGGATTGTTCACACCCAACAAACTGAGACAATGTCCCGCATTTACCCTTAACGCAAGTGAGTCTTCACTCCACAATGGTTTGTGCTTTAAAAAAGTTCTAACGGTTTTTGAAAGAAGAGAAGTTTCTCTTTCAGCTCAGCAAATGGTTATTATGGTTATTTACGTTATTAGACCCACGAATCAGCCTCCCTCTCACACACGAACGTAGGAGAAGAAATGAGAGTGACACAGAGAAAAAGGGGAGCAAAAGAGAGTAAAGAACCGTGGTCTAGTGGTAGAGCAAATCAAATCAAATCAAACTTTATTTATATAGCACCTTTCATGCCACAGCGAGCAACACAAAGTGCTTGACAGATTAAAATGACCCATACAACCCACATTCCCTCCCTTTCCCACACATAGAACAATTATGACACTCTCCCCTCCCAGTCCACAACCCATTCCCAGGCACACATACACCCACACATACACATAAAAACCACATTAAACACTATGTTGAGCTCAGATGGCTCCAGTAATGAGAAACACGCCATCAAGTGGGCCCTCTGCCTCGTCAGCTGTAGAACCAGGTCAGCAGCCAACACACCAACCAAGGGCACCTGGGAATGGAGGGTGGCAACCCCCGCCACTGCCTGGGCCCTACCGGGGAGCGCCCGAGCCGCCACCGCCGACCACCGGCCCCAAGGCAGAGGGCTCCACAGAGGAAACACTGGAGGATTAAAATGCGTAGCATATAAAATAACGAGAACTTATATGAATAGTAAAATGACCAATAAAATGTGAATAAAAAGCTAAATAAATAATAATCAGTTAAAAGCTAATCTAAAAAGGTGGGTCTTGAGTCTATTCTTAAAAACCTGAATGTTCTCTGCGGTCCTGAGGTCCTCTGGCAGCCTGTTCCAGAGGCGAGGGCCGTAATAACTAAAAGAAGCTTCGCCGGGTGTGTGTCCTGACTTTAGGGATGACTAGGAGACGGCTGCCAGAGGAGCGCAGTGACCGCGAGGGTTCATATGGCAAAAGCAGTTCAGAAAGATAAAAAGGGCCAAGACCATTAAGACACTTAAAAACCATTAACAGTATCTTAAAATCGATCCTAAAACATACAGGGAGCCAATGCAGTGATTTTAAAACCGGAGTGATGTGCTCCCGCTTCCTGGTCTTTGTCAGGACACGGGCTGCTGAGTTTTGTAAAAGTTGTAGACCTGAAGTACTCTTCTTGGAAAGACCAGAAAGTAGGGCATTGCAGTAATCGATTCTACTGGTGATAAAAGCATCAGCGTCTCCGTATTGGCCCGAGAGAGAATGGGGCGGACTCTGGCGATGTTTTTGAGATGATAAAAACCTATTTTGGTGACGTTTTTAATATGGGGGATAAAAGTCAGCTCAGAGTCAAAGATCACGCCCAAGTTCTTAACTTTTGAAGAAGGATTAAAAGACAGTGATTGTAGTTTTGGTAAAAGTTTCTCTCTCTGGGCCTCAGGACCAATGACTAAAACTTCAGTTTTGCCCTGATTGAGCTGGAGAAAGTTTTCTGCCATCCAGGATTTAATGTCTAAAATACAGTTAAAAAGCGCATCCATTGGCTGTGTGTCATCAGGAGACACGGAGATGTACAACTGTGTGTCGTCAGCATAACTGTGGAAATTCACCCCGTGTCTCCTGATGATGCTGCCCAGAGGGAGCATATAAAGGTTAAAAAGCACTGGGCCTAAAATGGAACCCTGGGGCACACCACATGTGATGCTATGGACCCTGGAGAAACAGGTGTCCATGCTCACCATAAAAGTCCTGTCTGTGAGACAGGAAGTGAACCATCTATGAACAGCACCAGAGATGCCGATCTGTTTTAGACAGGTTAAAAGAACAGTGTGCGCTTACTACCTATAACCCCCTGTGTTAAACATGGAATCGTGAAGAGATGTTACTCAGGATGCGGCTCAGAAGTTCTGTGATCTGTTTGATCCATCTCGGGAGTGCTCTGATGTAAATGCTGCTACACAATGTTTTAATCAACATTGTGCCGACATTCTTAATTTAGTGGCACCCCTGAAAACTGCTTTTGCTCCTCTTAAAAAAGTTTCTCCATGGATTAATGAAACTATTTGGAAATCCAGAAGAATCTGTTGTCAGGTGGAACGTCTGTGGAAATCCACTAAACTGGAGCTTCACAGACTCCACCTCAAAGAACTCTGGCTCGCTTTACATGAATCCATAAAAATCCACAAATGAATACTTCTCTAATCTAATTTCTTTAAATAAGCAAAACTCTAAGGTCCTGTTTGATACTATTAACTCTCTTGTTTCACCTTTGACCCCTACAGCACCCGTGTCCTCTAAAAATGACAGCAATGACTTTCTCAAGTTTTCCATGACAAAGGTCAATAACATCAGAGAAAGCATTTGTTCCTCTACATGTCATGACTCTGTTTCCAGCTGTTGACTCTCAGTCTCTGGAAACATTTGACCCTGTGACCCTAGCTGACCTTTCACCTATCATTGACAGAATGACACCATCTACCTGTCCTAATGATACCCTACCTGTTGTATTGTTTAAAAAGGCTTTTTCTGCTATTGGTCCTTGTATTGTAAACATTTGTAACACATCACTCTCATCTGGTGTGTTTCCAAGCTCTTTAAAACATGCTGTTGTTGAGCCTTTATTAAAATACAATCTGGATCCAGCACAGCTTAATAATTACAGGCCTATCTCTAAGACCCCCTTTATGGTGAAAGTCTTTGAAAAAGTCATGGCAAAGCAGCTAATTTCTTCTATGGAGAAATATGTGATTTTTATAAGTTTCAGTCTGGCTTCTGTAAGCTCCACTCCACAGAAACTACTCTACTCAAAGTTTCTAGTGACATTGTGATGTCAGCTGACTCTGGAGCATCCACCGTTATGGTTCTCTTTATCTTTCTTTGGCTTTTGACACAGTAAACCATTCTGATTACCAGGCTTCGTGATGCAGTTGATGTATCTGGTGTAGCCCTATGGTTCAAGTCCTACCTTTTTAGTGTTTCTGCAAACCAGATCATGTCAGACTCCCAGAATCCGACTTGTGGGGTACCACAGGGCTCAGTGTTGGGTCCTATCCTGTTCCTCTTGTATATTTTCCCTCTAGGCCAAATGATCAAACAGTTTGCTGAAGTGTCTTATCATTTTTTGACATTCAACCTGGCTGGGTTGAAGCTGCTTCCGTAAGCCTCTGTTAGCTGCATCTGTTAGCGGCTACAAGCAGCGTCAAGTTGAGTTGAGTCTCATTGGATGCTTCTGTATCTTCATGCTTCGGGACCCCATGTGAAGCTCCTATCATTGCTTGGATTTTAATCCTCCAGAATGAATTTGGCGACGCAGCGACCGACCATGATTTTTGTAGCTAAAATAGCTGTGAAGTCTCAGACCCAGAAAGTTTTCTGTTCTAACTCATGTACTCAATGTCATGACAGGCTGGCGATATTATTGCTCCACAAACACAATAATTTAGCTTTTTTTTTTTTTTTTTTTAAATGAACACACACTGACTCAATTACACAGCCTGCTGAAAAACTATCAACTCGATCACCACAGTTAGCCAACAGAGCGAGGCAGCGCAGTGCTAGGTTTGTTAATTAAAAGTATTTTTAGCTTTAGAGAATCCAGCACAATGATTAAAACAAGCATCCCTTACACAGATTCCACAAAACAAAGGGCTCAAATTATCGTATTAATGGAATCATTGATCGTACAGAGTGCTAAAACATCCTACAAAGACAATAATTATCATACATTCTGCTACACTCTGCAGCGACACCTAGCTGTAGAACGCCCTTAACTTACGTCACAACTGGAGATTTTTAAATAAAGCCTTTTTAGAAGCTTTGCTGAAAATGGGCACTTTTGACTATTAAAATGGTGTTAAAAAATGTCCTTTAAAACAAAATACCCTCAATAAATATTTCAAATAGTATTTTTGGACAACATTTTATCTAAATAAAAAAACCTGCATTTTACTCTTTAAAGGAGAATACTGTTGGTAGTGAAACAACATTCTCCTTGGTAAGGTGATACGTTTCTATTTCCTGTCATTATTTACAAAAGCTTTAAAAAGTTTTAAAAAGTTGTGATTTAATTTGTTATAAATTTTAATCATAATTACATGGTTGAAAAAAAATTTTTTTTGGGGGGGAGTATTTGTTTTACAGGTATTACAAATATTTTTATGTACAAAGTAGAAATTTTGAGTTAAACATGGATGTAAAATATTTCTGTATGAGAACTGAAGACAAACACTAGACATATAGGAATATAGATTTTATTCAGCTATATGCAATTTTATCATTTTTTACTTAAATGATTCAGGAGGTTAGTTAGTAGGACTTAAATACAAGAGCTTTTTCAGCATAAAAATTACAATTTGTTACATGTCCATTGTTTGTTAAGTTGATAACTTCTTTTAAGAAGTTGATCAAAATTAAAACTAGAGAGAGCTGTCTTAACTTAAAAATATATTGATTCTGGATTAGCTTTTCTGCCTTCACTTAACAAGAAAAAGTATGAAGTTAGTGAAACTCAATATGGAATTATATTTTAAGTTAGTGCAGCTTCCTATCCTTCCTACGTGTCCATACAGTAAAACAGAGAAACCACCTGCCATTTTATGCTGCCAGACTCCACCAGCAAAAGCGAGGGAGAGACACCAAAGAAGGTCAAAGTTGGATTATCTTTACTTGGTAAGTAAATACATTTTATATTCTTAATTATTGTGCAAGTGCAAGTAACTATCAGGGCTCAGTCCGTTTACACAACATTAAAACTGAAATTTTCACAGCCTGCTTTGTCCTCAGCTTTAAGCTATCTGCTAGCTGAGCTAATCTATAAGTGCATTGGATTTGCATTAGCTAAGGTGCCTAAACTTGTGGTCCTTGAACTGCTGCGGACATGAATCTTCAGCCCTCCTTTTTGCAGACACATATTAGCTGACATTGGTCAGGAATGTGTTGCGGAAAGGCACTAGCCTGTTGGCCACCATTAGCTTGACGAGGAGGTCGAATTCAGCGCAATTTAGACTCATTACCTTTTTTTTTTAAAACAACTGGACCTTATTTCTGGCATAAAATTAAGACTCCAAACAGCATCAAAGTTGTCTGGATGAGTAAATGAACATTTTGCATGCTAGAAATAAGGTCCAGGTTGCAATAAACGGCAGCTCCCCTTTAAACTACTTAAATACATGCATGGAAATGGGGTGAAGTATTATGAAACGACCAAGGGAAAGTTTAGGAAATTCTTCAGTATACAGTAAATGTGTGTGAACCCTGAATAGAAACCCTTCCTCATATAGGAGTAGTTTGACATTTTTTGTTGTTTTATTCACAGGATGATTCTGTGGAACTGAGGAGAGAGGTTGTGATCTGTGGATTGGTGTTGTACCTTAGAGAAAAGGAGGAGAATCTCTTTAAAGAACAGTTGGAAGGTAAATCAGACTCAGCAAAACTATACTTTGTGTTAGTCTTGTTTTTAACTGCTACTCATGTTTTTAATTCTGATCTTGATTCTGACCTATTTATGCTATAGGTTGATGGGGATCTCACAATGAAGTGTTGAAGATCATTGTAACCAGCAGTGCCACATCTGATCCAGCCAGCACACAGGTTGTTATTGAGGGAACAGAAGTCCTGGAAGATGCAGACGTACGGAGCGCTTGCCTTGCTAATGGGACTGATCTATTCACTCAATCTCAGTTCACACAAAGATAAAAAACGGTTTGTAAAATGTGCCAGTTCATCACACTGTTTACATTGCAAGTATACTCAAGTAATACTTAAGAACATTATAGGCTAAATATATTTTTCACTAGGTGATTGAGTGGATGTTGATTAGATGGTTTCTGACATATTTTGCACTGAAACTGGATATTTAGGCAGGACTTAAGCAGATATCACAGCTGCAACTATATCCTTCATCCAATATTGCTGCTTGATTGCAATAAAATGTGTTATTAATATGTTGGTTACAATAAACACTTTTTGACTGAAAAACTGGAATTGTCATGTCTGTTATTCTGACTTAAGTGAAATGAGTTTCTAAAACTCAATAAAATTGTTGTATCAAATTGCATGGACTTTTTTAAGTAGAGGGACATTTAAAAAAGGAGTTGTAGCAACTTAAATAAAGTAATTTGAGCAATTGTTAACACTAAACTTTGATTTTAAAAAATTGAGTTGGTTCAACCTAAATAATGTTGTAGGGGACAAAAGAAAATATGTTGGTTGATGTAAACTAATTGAGTTAGTTCAGCTTTAAATGTTTCATGGGAATTACTCAATAGTGGCTTAGTTGGAAAAACTTAAAAAGATCAATGCAATTTGTTACAACAATTTTTTAAAGTTGAGCCAGGGAACTTTTTTTAGAGTGTGCCTATTAAGAATTGGATTGGATTATATTGACATGCTGGCGGTTTGTTATTGTCATTATTGCTCAATCGTATTTCACTTTCAATGTTTTTTCCTTCAAAAACTATCTTTGTTCCATTCCTGCCTCCAGCCGTTTTATTTCACCTTAGCTCCTATTGTGGTTTATATTTTTGACTTATCCTAGGGTACTTAATGTGAGTCAGGGGTTACAATAAGCATCCCTCATGGCCGATAGCTTAACACCATTACATTTTCAACATCTAACTGACTTGTTTGATTTAAAAAACTTGATGCTCTTGGTGTAAAAGGAAAAACACAATACTGGTTGATGAAACTAAAACACTTTAGAAACCTGATATCTAAATCCATCCTTTCTTTATTGCTAGATTCTGTTGTATTTTCTTACCCTAAAATCTCTCATTTCCCCACTGTCACTCTGCCTTTGTCTCCTTTTCTTTTCTCCTTCATGTTGCAGCTCATGAGCATGACATTCCTCCTCATTTCTTGAACAGCCCAACCACCCTCCCGAGGCCCTGTCAGTTTCTTTTGCTAGATCGCTGTCTCCTTCTCCAACACTCACTCTCCCACTTTGTGTCTCCCAGTCCTGTGTGTCATCTTATCTGCCTCTGCTGTCACTTTACCACAAAGCTGAGGGACAGATAATGACACAGACCACAATACAGCTAACACAACAAAAGAAGAGCAAACTGTTAATAAATCTTTTAAGTTTTAAATAGTTGTAATGAAGAGACCAATAACTTGTGGATTTTATTAGCAAAGCATTACATGAAAAGAGAAGTATTAATTCAAAGCAATGCAAAGGTATCGCCATTGTGAAACATGAGGAGTTAATAACATAGTAATGTTCCATCAGTGAGCGCAAACTCATCAAATGGGAAATTAAAAGTAAAAGTTTCCAAAGGTTTTCTCCATTTTAAATTTAAGTAGCAAATTAAAGGTTTGGAAGAACTAGTTTCATCTGTCCAAACCAGAATAATGTCATGAATTGATATGAAGAATGGTGCAGCAGCACCAACATTATCACCGAGGCCCAAACTCACTAAGAATGCAATGTCTCATTATGACTCAAGGCCAATTGATCCCCTTTTTACAAGCGTCATAGATAATAAGACAAAACTGAAGTATTATTATTTGGTAAAAATATTCAGTGGGTGAAACTTGAAGAAGCACTTGGAGCTCCAGCAATGAATCCTTCTGATCAAGTGGAGAATCTTGGTGTCATTTTTGACATAATTAAAGCCACATTGTGGATTTCATCAAGAGAGCAGTTTTTGAACCTAACGTCCAACGGCTCCTCCTCAAAATACCTCGACACGCACGTCCGGTCACGTGCACGCACGTATACATGGTGCATTGCGTTGCTGGGCATAAACTGTGCAGCTCAAAGTGTAGGGTTTAATCACTCACAGTTCACAAATCTTATTCCAACACTGTACCAGGCTCTGATGAACCCTGTCTGTCCCTGCTGCTTCTGATTCTTAGCTCTGTAGCAGAGAGCTGCTGTGGTGCTCTGAAGCTGAACATCACTCGGCCCTGGATGAACTTTCTGACCAAAATAAACGCATATCCTACCAAAATAAACACGTATCCTTGGCAAGCCTTGCCATTCTGTGAGGTGAAAGGTTTAAAAATAAAAATAAATTCGTCTTTAGCTGGGGAATGGGTAGGTGTTTAGTAGAAATGAGCTGTGAGTCCTCAGTGAACAGCTGAGAGGTAAACAGAGAAACACACGGAGCGTCCTGTACGAGAGCGCCCCCTACTGATACAGGTTTGCTCGATGTGCGTGCATGTTGAGAGAATGCAGACATTTGAATTTTATTGGCTAAAAAAGGTTGGCGGCCAGAAAGAATGCAAAAGGGTCTATAGCAGTGTTTTTCAACCGCTGTTCCGCGGCACATTAGTGTGCCGTGAGAAATCGTCAGGTGTGCCACGGGAAATTATTCAAATTCACCTGTTGGTTTAAAAAATATTTTTTGAAAACTAATTAATTATTATCTGCTAATAATATTCCATTATCGCGCGTCTGTGCCAGCCATCACCAAATGGCAGACTCCAGTTCTGTTTGGAGTCAGACCACGCAGCAAATCCAAGACTTGGACCTGGTCCAGGCTGAGCTTTGGGGAAACGCGCGGCGCGCTGTGAGACGCTACCGCGGCCCGCTCGGCACCGGGACGGGGGCCTCCTCCCCCGACCTGAACCTGGTCTGTGGTTCGACTTGGTTCGGCGAGGAGGAGGGGGAGACGCGCGGCGAGCTGTGAGACGCTACCGCGGCACCTGCACGCCTCCTGCCCTGACCTGAACCACATCAAGTCTGTGGTTCGGCGAGGAGGAGGGGGAGGCAAGCGGTCGCGGACCCGCTGCCACCGATCAGGAGAACCAGTCCTGGACTGGCTCTGTTTCCTGGTGAAGCAACAGTTTCGACATTTTTAAATTCATACTTTGATCTGCCCAGTCCATAAAACCAGATCAGCGGCCCACGGACACTGGGTTGGGTCGTCATCATGCCGCTTTGTTCCTGTGTGACGCACATTTGGCAAAAAAGAAAATAAAAGTGGGAGTAAACCCCCTCAGTATCACTGGTTTTTTAACGGTCTGAGAGGCTCACTAGTTTCTTCTCCAGTGTCTCCTCTCTTTGACTGAAGGTCCCGTTATTCTGATCACCTGTCAGACCGGTCAGGAGCCGCTGTGCTTGCGCATGTCGTCATAATGAGAGCGCGCGTCACAGCTGTGTTTCTTAGCATAACTGATGACTTAAAATTTAACAAATCAAACGATTTCAACTCTAAAAACACATTGATCTGTCAGTGACTTTATCAGAGGTTTGTCCTTTATTACTAATGTTTAAATACACCCAAAAGTTTTATACCAAAAAACATGATGACAGAGTCCTGCATGATGTAACATGGAGAATGAAATAAGGCAGATTTAATCCATTACAGATAAACTGGATGACAATCACTTTTTGACAGGTGAAAAAAATCAGTTTGAAATTATTTGATGTGGTAAAAAAGACGCTTTATGCTTTAATCAGGTCACCTGTAAACTAAATGTAATCCTTTACTGTCAGGAGATGAGAAGGTTTCTACAGTAAAACTATTAAAACTGGGTGAGCCTTAGAAAACAGCTGCAGTCCTGACAGATTAATGTGTTTTAGTGTTAAAAGTGTTTGGTTGGACCAAATTCATCTGATAACTTTATACTGCTCCTCGAACAATGAGGATGGGTCAAATGCAGAGATGAATTTCCCCAAGGGGATCAATAATTGATAAATAATAATAATAATAATAATTATTATTATCAACCATCAATGAGCTCAGATAGTTCAACCCCCCCCCCCCCCTGTGGTGTGCCATGTGATTTTTTTTCAATGAAAAAGTGTGCCTTGGCCCAAAAAAGGTTGAAAAACACTGGTCTATAGGAGGAAGGAGGGTCTTTATCAGAATGACTTATGTTGTGGAACTCAACCCATAGATCATAGTTTAGACCTGAAATATCATTTAAAGCATTTAGAAAACTTTGATACGGAGAAAATACTCCTCCTACCTGCTTTAAGTTTTACCCTTCATGAAGCTCTGACCTTCAGCTTTTGCTGGGGAGGTTTGTAGCCTAGTGTGAAGCAACTGGGATGATGATGAGAACCTCCAAATCTGAGACCATGGTTCTTGGAAAAGGGTGGCTTGCCAACTCTGGGTTGGGGGAGAGGTCCTACATCAAGTGGAGGAGTTTAAGTATCTCTGGGTCTATGTTCACGAGTGAGGGAAGGAGGGAGATCGACAGGTGGATTAGGACATCGTCTGTAGTGATACAGATGCTAAACTGGTCTGTTGTGGTGAAGAAGAAGCTGAGCCAGAAAGCAAGGCTCTCTATTTACCATCAATCAATGTCCCAATCCTCACCTATGGTCATGAGCTTTGGGTAATGACTGAAAAAAACGAGATTGCGGATACAAGCGGCTGAAATGAGTTTCCTCTGCAGGATGGCCGGGCTCAGCCTTAGAGATAGGGCGAGGACCTCGGACATCCACAAGGGACTTTGAGTAGAACCACTGTTTGGTGGGGAGCCAGCTGCAGTGATTTGGGCATCTGGACAGGATGCCTCCTGGACGCCTCCCTGGGAAGATGTTTCAGGCATGTCCTGTGCAGTGGGACACAGGAGGTAGGTTCCTTTTATTCAAAGTGAAGACCTACGTACGTTATACCTGGAAGTTATAACCCAGAAGCAGACTTAGACTACACTTATTTTATTAAGTAAACAGATTGAACGAACAGACAGATATGAGGTAGACAGTTGCATCTTAAGGAGTTCTTCTGATGTTATTAAGCTGAGAGTTAATGACGAGAGCCCGTGAGATATAAAATATATCTAGGGAGTTTTGGAACTAGTTATGAGGGGAGCTGAGACAAAGTTGACAGGAGTGTTATTTATCAAGATCCTCAGGTTTACCAGATCGGGGTTTACCTACTGAAGCCGCTCCGGGATCACCTCGGCGTGAAGTGGAGGGTTGTCGGTAGGCTGTGTTACCCTGACGGTCCTCGGTTTGTCCCCGGTGGCCGTTGAGGTCACCCAAGGCACGGAGGCGTCCGATGAGTCGGCTCAGCAGTTCCATGATCGGCTGGGAGAGGAGGCTAACGGGTTCTTCCCCATGGCTGGCGAAACAGAAGCCGACGGATGGTGTCTAGCTTCGAGCCGGGGAAATGTCATCGACTGGTGGGGCTTTTACCCACGAGCACGGCCGGCACCGGGCCCACCGTGTAGCTGAGAAAACGGTGAGCTGTTGTCTCGTTGTAGGCTGAACGAGAACTCAGGGACTTCCGGGCAGGAAGCCTGACAGGGGAATCTTTTTGACGCGTGGCCCAATGGGAAGGAGTTTACCAAGTCACGTGGTTCTCGTCATTAAGAATCCCAGTTCAAACTTAGATGGATTATTAATATGATTTAACCTTTTAGCAAAAGTAGAAACATGAAATAATACTGATGCAACATCAACATTCATTAATACTGGAAGAAAATGAATTAATCATATTAAGACATTTCTGGACAGTGGATTAAAGGTAGTGTCCTTTAGAAGGAGACATCAAAGAGTCTTTAAGTTTAATTATTAACTAAAGAAAGTCTTCTGAGTCTTCCGACACGACCGGGTCCTGGAAGGAATGTTGATTCAGGTTACAACATAATAAAAGAGTCATTTTAATCCAAGTTATTGGGAAAAAGATGACTTATTGTAGTGATGATCCCAGAGGTCAGAATTCAGAGATAGTAACGCCTTTGCCAGCGCTACACCTGCCAGCAGAAGACCCCTGGGTCAACCCAGGACAAAGTGGGGGGATTTTTTCTCCAGGCTGGCCTGAGAACGCCTTGGGGTCCCATTGGAGGAGCTGGTGGAGGTGACCAGAGAGAGGACATCTGGGATTCTTTACTGGGATGCTGCCCTACAAATGTAAATAATTGAAATTATTAAGTTAATAATTAATACAAAGTTGAATAAGTAAATAAAAAATATGTATATGTAGACGTACACACACACACACACACATATATATATATATTAGTGCTGGGCCGATATCGGCGTTAACGGCTGCATTAACGCAAGACTCTTTATCGCGCGACAAAAAAAATATCGGCGTTAATCTAAAGTTGAGTTCAGTAGATCTATACCTGGTGCGGATCTATACCTGGCGCGGATGAATACCTGGCGCGGATGTATGCCTGGCGCAGATGGGGTACCTGGGGGCGAGAACGACTCGACATCATCTGTAGGTAAGGTGCTGACATGGATAGAGCTTTGAAGCCGGTGTCGGGTTTGCTTCAGGGAAAATTTAATTTTAAAAAGCTTCCCAATGGAAAACTCGACAAGAGTAAAGTTGTTTGCACCTTCTGCAATGCCGAATTAGTTTATTGTAGGAGTTCTTCGAGTCTCAGGTACCACCTAAATGCAAAGCATCCCTTAGCTAGTGTGGAAAACTCCGGGCCAAGCACTGATGTGGCGCAGGGGAAGAGTCGTGTTCGTCAAACTACCATGGTCGAGTGCAACCGAGGCAAGACCGTCAGCAGTGCTCTATCAGCCAAGCTAACTAATCTCCTCGCTCAGTGGATTGCTACCAGCTGCCGGCCCATCAGCGTGGTCGAAGATGATGGGCTCGAGCTTCTCCTCCAGGCGGCCACAGGTGACGCATCTTACAAACTACCTGCGAGGCGAACTATCAGGAAAATACATGACCAGCACGCCGCAGAGAAAGCCACAAAAGATGAGAAGTTGGCAGCAGAGACGTGTGTAGCACTGACTGGGGACCATTGGACATCTATCAATAACGATAACTACCTCGGCGTTACTGCACACCTCATCGATTCCAGCTGGGAACTTCACTCCTTCACCTTAGGTAAGCTACATTATGTAATTTAAAATTTTATAATGAAGCAATATCACGAGAGGGAGTGCTGTTGTGCCCAATATCAGCACTTGTGTGAATTGGTCGCGATCAGAGCCTTCAAAAGTACTCACATTCAGTACTCAAGTAGAAGTATAGATAGGCTAAAATGACTTTTGTAGAGGTAGGAGTATCAACTGAAGCATTTTACTCAAGTATAAAAATACCAGTTGCAAAACTACTTAAAGTATAAAAGTAGAAGTACTGTAAGAGAAGCCATTAATGGTATAAGTTTAGGACACACCACAGGGCCTACAGTGCACTTTATACTTTAGCCCTTGTTAATTGAATTATTTTACTCAGTTGGATTTTTTTTATTCACAGGAAAACGTTTTTATTTTGTACCACCTCAGCAGTTTTTAAATGCCAACAATCTTGGTTTGAAATGACTATCTTGTAGTAACCCCTCCGGTCTTTGTTTTGCAAATATACCAGTTCCTTTTGAACACTCTCACAAATTTATTCACAAAATCCATTTGCTTATCTATGGGAGCCCAAATCTCTGGGTGCTTTTCCAGTTGACACCAAGTACTTCTTGTTCTTTGGGGGGGATCTGGTCAGGCAAGAATGTGGTCAGGCAGGATCTAGGTTTTTGAGTTTTTTCAATGTATAGAAATTCTAAAGCCTTGAGCCATTAGTTTGAGTATAAATGTAAATGTGCCAGTGTGCACGTGTAATTGGTGTGTTTGCAAAACAAATGTAGGGTCAGCACACACACCTAAAAGGTAAAGGCAGGTCAAGGGATTTTCACCCCAAAAAAAAAAACACCAAAAAGAGACAAATAGGGTGTCAGAATGGTAGGTCTCATCCAATCACAATCAGGCCTTTGTTTTTGAACTATGAGAACCTGGAATAAAAACAAGCCGAGATAAAATAGGGGTAATGAGGCTATTCTGAATAAGTAGTGAGTAGAAAGTACCGATATTTGTGTGAAAAGATAATGAGTAGACGTAAAAAGTCATCTGAAAAAAATTACTCCAGTGAAGTATAAATAACCAAAATTGCAACTTAAGTAAGGTAATGAAGTATTTGTACTTTGTTATTTGAAGGCTCTGGTCGTGATGATATCAGGCACAACCTCAAGTGTGATATTGCTTTTATACAACAGTTCTACAAGCACATTTTATTATTTAACAATAAGTGACAAGAATTATGATTTTTTGTTTGTTTAAATCATTTATTTAGCTCAGCCAACACAAATGGTTCCAACTCAAAACCTGTTCACAGGCAACACAAAATTAGAAACCCTGATATTGTCTGTAAGATGTCCCAGTGCTGTTGTACTCCAATATCAGTTTGAAAGTCTCTTATCCAATCAAATTACTTGGTCAAAACTGTTGTACAATGTAATTTAATTAGCCTACTTATTAATTAGCAGGACACCACAAATTACCACCACAACATTATATTTGCTTCTTGATGATTTGCTTTTTGTTTTCTACTAGTAGTGAACTTATTCTGATCTTTGTTTGTCCATTAGGTGTGATGAAAACAGAGGAGCGTCATTTTGCAGAAGCGTGTGCCAGGCAGTTTCTCGACGTGGCTAATCAGTGGGGGATAGCTGACAAAATCAGCACTATTGGAACAGACAGCGCTCCTAATATGGTGGCAGCAGGGAGGATAATGCCATTCGAGCATTTGCCCTGCATTGCACATGCTATACAGAGAGCTATTGTGATGTCGCTTCGGGGAGGTGGTTTTGATGGTGTTCTGGCCAAGTGCCGTAAAGTGGTTGGGCATTTCAAACATAGTCCAGCAAACTCAGATGAGCTGAATGCCCAGCAAGCCTCCCTTGGACAAGAACAAGAGCAACTCGTGCAAGATGTTCCAACACGGTGGAATTCCACCCTTGAAATGATCAGGCGGGTGAGGCGCAACAGAGAGGCACTGCACACAACACTGTCTCAGCAGAAGCACAATCTGGCCCTCCCAACAAATGCTGAATATGAGAAGCTAGCAAAGCTGGAGGAACTGCTGGAGCCATGCAGGTATGGTCTACAAAGATAGCGTGTTCATGAATGCAAATTATTTTAAATATCACTTTTTATCTAAGAAACACCTGCCCTTTAATGTAATGTGATTTAGAACTTTAAAAATGTGTAATCTGAGTAAAGTGAATTAGTCATTAATTATTTATTTCTCTGTTTCTCTCTGTGTATGTGTGTGTTTTTGCGCGTGTGTGTGTGTAGGTACATCACTGAGCTGCTTGGTGGGGATAACTATGTATCCTGCTCTGTGGTTCTACCCGCCCTGTGCCACCTCCAGCATGCGATGAAGATCTCAGATGATGATCCTGCCTATAGTGTGCGATTCAAGACTGCATTCACCAAGGACCTCAGCAAGCGAAGGGAGAAATTAAACCTGGAATGGCTTAAGGTATGTCACACAGGAGATGACTGCATTGTTTGACCATTATAGACTGTTAATCAAGTAGATCGGTCAATGAATAGATAAATGAGTTATGAAGAAATATGGAGGTTGGATTTGGAAAGTGACATTTTATTACTTTTATTCATCAAAGGTGGCGACTGCCCTGGATCCACGATTTAAGGACCTCAAGTGCTTGCCCAGGGCAGAGAGGGAGCCGGTGTGGGCAAAGCTAAGTAAGTTGGTGAAGGGAAAAGAAGCCACTCTGGGGCCACATGAGGAGGAGAACTTTGAGCCACCAAAGAAGAAAACAGTCCTCCTGCTAATGGGATCAGACTCGGAATCAGATGAGGAGACACCAGTAGACAACACTGTTGAGAGGTACAAGGTAGAACCCAGTGCCAGCTTAGATCAGTGTCCACTGAAGTGGTGGTCGGAGCACACTGCTGTGTATGGTAAGATGGTCCACATTGCCCGTAAATATTTGGGCACGCCTGCCACAACTGTCCCATGCGAGAGACTTTTTTCTTTAGCAGGCTAACATTGTGCAGAAGAGGAGATCTAGTTTGTCACCAGAAAATGTGAACAAGCTGGTCTGCTTGAGTGACTGGTGGAAGAAGCAGAAATAGAGCTTGGACTGATTGACACAGAGCTACTGACTGTAAACAGTTCATCATGACCTTTTATGTAGGTCTACAGTTTAGAATTTTTGTTTAACTGAA
The DNA here is from genome assembly GCA_006937965.1 of Callopanchax toddi. NCBI lineage: Eukaryota > Metazoa > Chordata > Actinopteri > Cyprinodontiformes > Nothobranchiidae > Callopanchax > Callopanchax toddi. Next base: position 1,536,450 of record SSNR01000141.1, on the reverse strand, counting down.
TAAACAGTTATTAAACACAAGCACATCTTGTTTTGATCATTATTTATTTCCATCACCAGTTATCATAGTAGAACAACTTTCTCAGTTTGAGATGTATATTGGAAACAGGAGATGAGTCTAAACCTGGTCTAATGCACCTCCTGGCTTGAGAAACCTTTTCTCAAAGACTTATTTTTAGTCAGTATTTAGGTAGCACACATACTATGAATGCTTTTCGCAGAATTCAAATGAGCCATTTTAATCTAGATTAATTTTGAAATTAATCTAGATTAATCTAGATTAAAAAAATTAATCTATGCCCACCTCTAATATATATATATATATATATATATATATATATATATATATATATATATATATATATATATATATATATAGAGAGAGAGAGAGAGAGAGAGAGAGAGAGAGAGAGAGACAGAGAGAGAGAGGCATCTAACTGACTACAAACACATCAAACTCACTAGAATCACACACCATAAAACACCAAAATGGACGAGAAAAACAACTATTTGTTTTTCCAATATCCAATCTTTTATTGTTCAAGATGTGTGAACAACAAATGCCGGTCGACTACGACGCAATTATAAATTTTGAGTGTGAGGATGACGACCCAGCTGTGCATTTCCTGTTACACCGCAAGACATGGAGACTCCTCAATCTGAGGGACTACAATAAAAACACAATTCCTCTCCAAAGACAGGGACATATCAGCTAGACTAGAGAAATGTAAAGATCAATCTACTCTCTCTAAAAAGACTGGAGCACCCCAGAAGAAATCACCTGACTGTAAATGCTATAAAATAAATCAATTTACACAGCAGGTGAATGATCTGAAGAAAAAGCTGTAAAAAAACAAACTATCATTTAGATCAGGAGAGAAGAAGAAGAACTGTAGCTGAGAAAACAGTCACATGGTACATAGAGGATATTATTGATTTGGAGAATAAACTGAGAGACATCCCTTAAAACAAATTACAAGAGCAGGATTCGCTGACCAGATTTTTGGGACTCACCAGAATCGCTCTGACAAAGATCAGAAAACTCTGACCTCGAATGTAGGTTGCCGAAAGAAAATGCAGAGAAAAGCGAGGCAGATAAGACAAACTTTAGAACACCCAACAAATTATAGCGCCATCTTGCAGCTACAGATGGGTCTACAAACAACTGCAAAATAACCCGAGCCCCAAAAAACAGCTGACACAGCATTTCAAACAGGAGCAGAAGAAAAGAGTGGATGACGCAGTTAATGGAGAATTTTAAAAAACTGGAAAAATACATGTACATGAAATTAAGGATCAGCAAACTCAATGTGATGCTGGCAAAAGTTACTGCAGAGAAAAGGCAGGTGGAGAGAAACTTTATTCAGCAGCAGAAGATGAATTAATGTATGAAAGTGTGAGGAAAAAAATCTCAAACAGCAATGACTAAATAGTCAGAATAAATGCAGAGACACCACCACTGTCAACTGGAATCCCTAACAGGAAATAACAGATCTAAAACTAAGAAATTCTGACCTCCTGGAGATGATGGAAAAAAGACACTCCGATAAAGTTTAAGTTGACCAGATGATTCAGAAGGAGCTGGATAACCTTCAACAGCAGCTGGCTGAAAAAACGTCACTTTCACAAGTTGTAGAGCAGCAGCTTCAGGAAAGAGACAACATCCATCTTAAACAAATCCCTTAAATTATAACAACAGAAACAACACCTTTTAAGGTTCAGGTGGGAAACCTGATGAATTCAGAAAAGTCTCATCAGAGCCACAAACAAATGGAGACAGAGGTCTGCAAACCAACAAACATCTCACCAAGACCCACAGAGCAAAAAGACCTGAACATATCAGCATGGAGGCGCTTTAAGAAGCTTATGACTCCAGCTCGATGTCGTAAATACAAAAACCATCAGAGAACTACAAGAGGAGAAAATATCTAGAAAACAGATCACCTATAAAGATACACATGTACAGAGCATCTTAGATCGTGATAAATGGTGAAAGAAATTAAAACAACACACACAACTTGGCACCTTCTCTAAAGAGCCCACACAAGGAATAAACACACGAAACAACCACACAAAAACACCTGAAACACCAAAGAAAACACCAGGAGGAGCACGGGAGTGGAGGAGAGCCACGGGGGAGAAACTGGTGTTCCCCTCAGGGACTATTAGGTTGGTCCAACCGAGCCATAGCCTGGAGTGTGTAATTGGCGCTGTGCATTGTTTTACCATATTTCCTTTTGTATGAATAAAATGTATTTTTATTTATGGAATCATGTCTCCCCTTGCCTTTGGTTGAACCCGAATGATACGAACTAGTGAGAAGTTTTTGCCCGCTCCTGTGCAAAGCTGCAGCTACTCACAGCGCCGGGCGCATCACTGAGTTTCATTTTTTAATCCTGACCCTAGTTCTTTTTAAAAAAATTACATGCACCAGACAGGAAGTGAGACGCAAGCCAGTGAGGTGCATCTGGTATATTTCAAAAATAGTTTAACATAACAAATAAACTATACAAAAACGGAGAGTACTACCCATTGTAGAACCAGCCAAGTGATAAAATAATACATCCATCCATCCGTTTTCTTTAACCGCTTCATCCTCCACAGAGGGTCGCGGGGGAGCTGGTGCCTATCTCCAGTGTCAAGGGGTGAGAGGTGGGGGACACCCTGGACGGGTCGCCAGTCCATCACAGGGCCACACAGAAACAAACAACCAGTCACACACCCACTCACACCTAAGGACAATTTACCAGACCAATTAGCCTGACAGACGTGTTTTTGGAGAGGAAGCCGGAGTACCCGGAGAAAACCCATGCATGCATGGGGAGAACATGCGTGATTAAATAATGCTCCACAAAAGTAGAAGGGTGTGGCTCTTGTTGTCTAACTGCGCTTTATAAAATCACTGGTTCATGTAAAATGACATCCCACTTATTTAAGTTAAGATGTCTGATTATTGTTTTAACATTTCTTCAGACAACAGAGAAGCAACTGACAAGTGCTCATGGACATAAAAAACAGAAAACGCGTTCATTTGTGTCATTCAACTTTCTCAACCTGACACTCATTTAATGCCCCCCCACCCTGCAGCAGTTTTAAAGGGATTTTTCAGGACACTCGCCATTAATCTCCCCAATATGCTGCACGACTGTCACAAATAAAAAGCCACCTTGCAAACCAATTACATGCTGGTGTTGGAGAGAAAACACATGAGCGCAGCGACTCGATTAGATGGATGACAAAATGAAACAACAGAGAGGAAACAAATTACACTGTGTCAGCGAAGGCATCAAAGAACACCCAAAGGGACGACGATGGCGCCGCCTCACACAGCTCGGTGCACCTCCCAAACTCAGCTCCTCCCGATAACTCCTCACAGCTGCTTCTCTCTCTGACTGATGAGTCTGGTGAATCATTCACTGGCAAAAACAAACTAAATCTCTGATAAACACATTCGCTACAGCTTGGCATGATTGTTGAGTCTAATCTGTCACAAGTTCCAGTTTTCTTGAACACAAAAGGGCTGCTAACACATATCACACACAGACGTTTCTGCCTTTGGGGCCAGTCGGGTTATGCCCCACCACCAGATGTCACTGTGGAGCTCTATGCTCGCTTAAAATAATCAGTGGAAAAGAAAAGTTTGTTTTAGAGTAATATTGTGTAAAAACTAGGGCTGCCAAAGTTAACACAAAGCTCCCTTTAACAGCGCAAATTTTTTAAACGTGCGATTAATGCGCAGGCTTCTGTAGTTTTGTTTTGCACGTGTGTGCACGCACACACAGTTCTAGCGACGCATGCAGCTGATGCAGAGAGCCCTCCTCCACCTCAAAGAAGAAAGTTTTCAGCGGAGACGCCTGGACAATCCTACACCCAGTAAACTTTCAACAGCATCGCCAGTGACGGACTGGAGATCGGGTGAACAGGTAGATTAATTTCCTGGTGTCCTCGCCGCTAAACCTGACCCACTCCGTGATTATACCAATGATCAGGACATTTCTAATAAATAAATAAACAATCCATCATGGCTCCTCGGGCATCTGCTCTCCTAAAGCTGCAAAAACGCAGCAAAGCCGCGGGTCACAAAGACACCCCCTCTCTGTGTGTCAGTCTGTCAGTGCTGCAGAGTGCAGACATGACCCCCCTTCCCCCTCCGCTGGCCTGCACGCGTGAGAGTGCACATGTCACCGAGGAAAGGAGCAGAAAGAAATAAACCCCAAATAGGCCCCAACAATGGCTGAAGTTAGAACTAAATACTAACTTCAAAACTAAAATTTTAAGTTGTAACAAAGGATATTGCAATGTTACTGCTACTTCACACTGGATGCGGTGCGGCACCGCAGCTGCAAGAAAAGTAGTCCACACCGGCTGCGGTTTTGCTGTAGAATGTCTCCAGCTCTTTGCCTCAACAGGAGCAACAAATCTTGGTGGTTCACGCGAGAACAAGTACGTGGTTAGCAGTTGCTGGTAAACAAAAGCTAGAGTCGTCTTCTTTTTCTTTTGTTGAGGATTACGTATTCACTTGGCTTGTTCCACAATGGGTAAGCACACTTTGTTTTTAAATAGTTTAATGTTATACTTAATTAGAGGTGTCAGATTAGCGAGTTAATTACGATTAATTAATTACAGCCCTAATTAACGCGTTATTTTTTTTAATCGCGTTAATCGCATTTTTAATCGCTTGACCGTTTGCATGCAGTCTGCCGCTGCAGTGGTGTGTGTGTGCTGAGCTGGTCTCCTCGCGGTGTTTGTGTGTCACTGAGCAGCTCTGTGAGGCTCAGAGCCCCTCACTTTCAGGAAGTGATCACGTGACCTACGCATGATGCCGAGACAAAACAAACAGCTGATGGCCATAGCGGGATTATGAAACCGGCATCACCTTTTAGAGCGCTATTTATCTGACCCCGCTGCAACAGGAAGTGCAAATTAAAACGACCTGCTCATTTCACGAGCTACTCGACCGGAACCAATGACCACCGTCAGCCCAGCACAGCTCTGATCACTGATTACACGTAACTGTCAGCCGGTTCGGTGCGCGACCGGCCGGCTGACAGCTTCCACCGCTTGTGGAGCACCGTGCTGATCACTAGTAGCCTACACTGAGTGATCTGACGGACTACAATGGTTTATATTCAAAGTAACAGCGCGACGTGGCGCAGCGCTGATCGCTGGTGTATTTCAGCCTTAAATATCAGCTGGTCCGGTGCGCGACCGGCCGGCTCACAGCTTCCACCGCTTGTCCAGCACAGCGCTGACCACTGGTTACCAGTAGGCCTAGTACACCGCTGGACTGGCGGTGTTATGAACCGGTCCAGTCAGCAGTGCCCGATGGAAGACATGGATGTAGTTTGGGGGGGGTGCAGGGGGGACGTGTCCTCTGCTCGTTTTTAAAGTCAGTTTATAGTCCTGTAGTTTTTACAGTCTAAAACAATGTTGCTCTATATTAAATGGATTCTGGCTGTTGTTTTTAGGTGTAGGGTTGATATTATGGCTCTTTTTAAACAGTTCAGACCCTCTTCTCCACCTCCTCCCACCCCTGTATTCAAGTTGTGTCCCCTCACCTTTGAAATTTAAATTTCATTCTTGGTGGAAGATCAAATCAACTTTATTCATAGAGCACATTTCCTGCAGAACAACACAATGTGCTTTACAGCAGATAAAACAACCTAAAATCAGATGAGGGGTTAACAGAGCTGCTACTGGAGTCCACTGATCAAAGTAATGGTTGCACTGGGACTGAATCTGTTCAAGTCTGTTAAACACAATAAATGACTTCAGATAGACACTTTATGTTGTTCTATATCAGTCTACTGGTCTGACACAATCATTTAATGAATTTAAATGACAATAACTCAAGAGGAGGGCTTTCTTTAGCCATTTCTTTAGATGCGATTAAAAATGCGATTAATTAGATTAATTAATTACAGATCATAATTAATTAATCGCACAATTTTTTTAATCGCATAACAGCACTATACTTAATTAAGTTTTATGTTGTTTATTTGTCTTTTAAAGTGCCCATGGCATGGTTTTCCGTGTTTTCTGACTTATCTATCATGTTGCAACGTTGAGTTCTCACCTTAAACAAGCCAGAAAGTGCAAAAAACGGTATCTATCTGTCTCCTAATACAGCTAGTGAGAATTTTCAAAATTTCAGACCTCCTCCGCCAGTAGGTTTCAAACCGTTTTTTCCACTCCAGCCTGCTATGAGGTCATAGCGATCCGGACTTGCTTATATGGTCTAATTCTCCACCCATATGCACGTTCACGACACCTGGAGCGAGGAGAACGCCAGTGCTGCTGCCGCCATTGACCATAGACTGTGTAGCACAGACACAGAGTTATCCTCTCGTGTTTCTCTTTTTTTTTAGCGAGCGTTTACTTCAGGGGTTGAAGCAAAATATTTTCATCTGACGGAAAATCAGCCGCTCACGGGGGGGGTATAGGTAGCAAGCGCAGCTCCTTTCGAGACCGGCAGGTCCACACAGACTTCTGTCCAGGTGGAGGAAGCATGTAGTAAAATACGCAAAATCAATGTAGTGATATAAATAATTATTCATTATTTTCTTAAAGAAAAATAACATCCATTTGGGATGCATGTTCAGACCAGGGTTTGAACCCAAGACTCAAATATGAAACGCAGTTGCTCTACCACTAGACCATGCTTCCTTACTCTATCTCCCTCCCCTTTTTCTCGATGCCACTCATTTCTTCTCCTACCTTCTACGTTCGTGTGTGAGAGGGAGGCTGATTCGCAGGTCTAATAACATAAATAACCATAATAACACTTTGCTGAGCTGAAGAGCAACTTCTCTTCTTTCAAAAACCATTTGAACTTTTTATTGTGGAGTGCAGAAATGCGTCGAAGACGTGCCTGCATTAATGGTCAATGCGGGACAGTGTCTAAATTTGTGGAACATGTGAAAATACGGGACAATGCTAAACAAAACGGGACATCTGATCACCCGAACCGCTAGCGTACATCCTGGACTGAGACACTCGTTCCGGACCAGCCTATCTAGATCACGCCTCCTTCACCTGAACACAGCTCCTCACACAGCAGCACCTTGTTCCGCTGGGGTGCTGTAGTTTTATTGGTGATGACTCGTCACCTCCGTCCACGCTAAAGGTTGAACACTGGAGATGTTTGCGCTGTGCCGCAGAGATGTTTGCGCTGCGCCGCGGGCGCGCCATGGATTTGGCCAGTCTAGTACAGGACCCGTTCGGAAAATGGCACCCATTACTTTCATTATTCTCACGTATCTTTATTTATGAGCGAGCAAGAGAGAGAGATCTGAGCTGACGGAACTTTTTTCTCTTTTGTCCCAATTGATGGAATTCCGTCCCCACGACGGAGAACTGTAACCCCTGGTTTAGTTTCATTTTCAAGCGACGGCATTTCTTCTTACTGCAGCCGAAGTGTCAGGCTGCCATATAAGGAGAAACCCAGCAGAACCGGAAGGCGACACATTCTTCTGATCTCTGAGTTGCTCGTTAGGAAATAATTACAGCACATTTTGAGTTACAATGGGTGCAATGCTAATCTAGATGCATCAAAGATTAAATCTGTTTAATATTAATTGATTTAAATACTGTGCCATGGGCACTTTAAATAGCCAAATCGTGTTAACGTTAGCAACGTAGCTAATGGTTTTATTTGAAAAACCGGATGCACCTCGCCTGCTAGCGTTTCACTTCCTGTTTGGCGCACGTAATGTCGCTAATTTGATGACGATCCACTGCGGTGTCTGGTAAAAATAGACTTGTTGCGGAAAGTTAACTTTGCCCCGCAACCGCACCGCACCAGAGTTGGTGTGGAGGCTCTGATTGGAATAAATGGTTTTTAATCCTTGCGGAGTCCGCAACCGCATCCGGTGTGAAGTAGCCTTTAGAATATGGTCAACTACTGTACAAACAAAAATACATGATGTTAATATTGAAATCCTTGTTTTATATTATTTTATTTAACCAGGTAAATTTAATTGAGACTAGGAACTTTTTTTTAATCATTCTGAAAAGCATTAGGTTTTGCAAATGACACTAATTGTCAGAAAAAGTCCAGCTTTAGCTATTTTGGGGTTTAATAGGATGATGAAAAGACCCTAGTGTGATGTGATGAGTAGAACTAATTCTATAGGAGATTAATCATTTCATATTAAGTCCGATTCAACCTTTCAGAGTCAGAATAGATGCTACATCTTATTTCTTGTATATCACGTTTTAGCAAGTGAAGTACCGTATTTTCCGGACTATAAGTTGGACTCAGTCCTCAGACCAAAAGTCCTCAGGTCTCAGACCAAAAGTCCTCAGGTCTCAGACAAAAAATCCTCAGTCCTCAGACCAAAAGTCCTCAGGTCTCAGACCAAAAGTCCTCAGGTCTCAGACAAAAAGTCCTCAGACAAAAAATCCTCTGGAAAAAAGTCATCATTCCTCAGGAAAAAAAAAAGTCATCTGTCAGAAAATAAGTTTTTAATTGTCAGAAATTTTTTTCAGTTGTCAGTATTTGGACCTCATATCTGTCATACAAAAAAGTCATCAGACGAAACGGCCTCAGGTGTCAGACAAAACGGCCTCAGGTGTCAGACGAAACGGCCTCAGACGAAACGGCCTCAGGTGTCAGACGAAACGGCCTCAGGTGTCAGACGAAACGGCCTCAGGTGTCAGACCAAACGGCCTCAGGTGTCAGACGAAATGGCCTCAGACCAAACGGCCTCAGACCAAACGGCCTCAGACCAAACGGCTTCAGAACTCAGCCTACCGCCTCAGAGAGAAGCTTCCTGCAGGTGGCGCATGTCCCAGGTGTAGTGCTGGTTACCGTAACACGGTACACAGCCCCTCCCTCTCCTCTGAACAGTTACGGCAAAAAATAAAGAGGCAGACCCGAATCCGCAAGCCGCGACCCGGGTCTGGATAAGCAGAGGGAGACGAAAAGTAAATCCTCCTAAATAAAACAAGTACTCGTGGCCTTGAAGATTTCCATCCATCCATCCATTTTCTGTAGCCGCTTAATCCTCCACAGAGGGTCGCGGGGCAGCTGGTGCCTATCTCCAGCGGTCAAGGGGCGAGAGGCGGGGGACACCCTGGACGGGTCGCCAGTCCATCGCAGGGCCGCCTTGAAGATTTTTTTAATGCAATTTTAAAAGACAGCGCATGTGTTCTGCTTCCTCCTGAGGAGATCGGTTGCAGCTCCGACGCCTCAGCAGGTGAAAACGGGGCTGCGGGCTTAACTCTGAACAGACAGGTGTTAGGTTCTGATCTTTTTAATCTGCCGTTCTGACGGTCCGGTCGGTACCAACGAGAGTGTTTAAACAAGAGAGGAAGGTCTCGCCTCGTCTCCCTCTGCTTATCCAGACCCGGGTCGCGGCTTGCGGATTCGGGTCTGCCTTTTTATTTTTTGCTGTAACTCTTGGGAGGAGAGGGAGGGGCTGTGTACCGTGTTACGGTAACCAGCACTACACCTGGGACATGTGCCACCTGCTTCTCTCTGAGGCGGTAGGCTGAGTTCTGAAGCCGTTTCGTCTGAGGCCGTTTCGTCTGACACCTGAGGCCGTTTCGTCTGAGGCCGTTTAGTCTGAGGCCGTTTCGTCTGAGGCCGTTTCGTCTTTTGGTCTGAGGACTGAGGACTTTTTTGTATGAGACCTGAGGACTTTTGGTCTGAGGACTGAGGACTTTTGGTCTGAGGACTGAGGACTTTTGGTCTGAGACCTGAGGACTTTTGGTCTGAGGACTGAGGACTTTTTGTCTGAGACCTGAGGACTTTTGGTCTGAGACCTGAGGACTTTTGGTCTGAGGACTGAGGACTTTTGGTCTGAGACCTGAGGACTTTTGGTCTGAGGACTGAGAACTTTTGGTCTGAGACCTGAGGACTTTTGGTCTGAGACCTGAGGACTTTTGGTCTGAGACCTGAGGACTTTTGGTCTGAGGACTGAGAACTTTTGGTCTGAGACCTAAGGACTTTTGGTCTGAGACCTGAGGACTTTTGGTCTGAGGACTGAGGACTTTTGGTCTGAGACCTGAGGACTTTTGGTCTGAGACCTGAGGACTTTTTGTCTGAGAGACCTGAGGACTTTTGGTCTGAGACCTGAGGACTTTTTGTCTGAGACCTGAGGACTTTTGGTCTGAGACCTGAGGACTTTTGGTCTGAGACCTGAGGACTTTTGGTCTGAGGACTGAGAACGTTTGGTCTGAGACCTGAGGACTTTTGGTCTGAGACCTGAGGACTTTTGGTCTGAGGATTGAGGACTTTTGGTCTGAAACCTGAGGACTTTTTGTCTGAGACCTGAGGACTATTTGTCTGAGACCTGAGGACTTTTGGTCTGAGGACTGACGACTTTTTGTCTGAGACCTGAGGACTTTTGGTCTGAGACCTGAGGACTTTTTGTCTGAGACTTGAGGACTTTTGGTCTGAGGACTGACGACTGAGGACTTTTTGTCTGAGACCTGAGGACTTTTTGTCTGAGACTTGAAGACTTTTGGTCTGAGGATTGAGGACTTTTGGTCTGAGGACTGACGACTGAGGACTTTTTGTCTGAGAGCTGAGGATGTCCTAAAATGTACACCGTACACAGGACTATAAGTCGCATTTTTGGAGGAAATTTTACTTTACAAAATCCGAGACCAAGAACTGGTATTTCACATTAATAGCTGCTTTCATAAAACAATGCCGGCAATTTGCCGCGAAGCTGAGCCGGTATCTGGGAGCCTTTGGTCGTTCATGAGGGTTGAGACCGTGCAGGTAATGTTGCGCAATCATGTGCTTTAAACAAAAGATTACTCACTGGCGGTAGGGGCGGTCTTCGCGCTGTTGACGTGCAGGGTTACAGAGACGTGAGACGGACGTTCCCTTTGTAAACAGACAGGCGACTTCTGCTTCAGCTCATAACGCCAGAAGCACCCAGATCTCGGCGTCGCTCCAGTTTGCCATCTCCGCTGAGTATGTGTAACAGCTTTCCGGTGTTTACCTGAATTTTAAATACTTTTCCAGTCGGGGGTCAGCTCACCTTTGCTACGTTATTAGCAACACCTCCCTCTGTTGCACAAAAGGAATGTAATAATGCTGCTGAAAATGTCATTATTATAATTTTTTTTATTAATAGGTGATAAATAAAAATAAATTATGACCGGATTTTATTTTTTACCATCAGTCAAAATGACACAAAACAAAAAGTCTAGCTCGACCTCTCATTTACTTCAATTAATGTTTTTGTTTTGCTTTGGTACCGAAAATGATACAGAGAACCGTGGATTTTCACTTATCGGTACTGAATACTGAAATTTTGGTACCATGACAACACTACTTCGCACACTCCACAACACATTTGTTTCACTGAAAGTGATATTTACTTTATATATGCAACAATTTAAACAAATGTTTCCATAAACAATAATAAACATGCTGCAACATTGTAACTTAAATATGCATATTTGGCACTTTCAGACACCGTTTGGGAAATCCCTGCTGAAAAAACCAGCATAGACCAGCATAGCTGGTTTCCAGCATATGTTGTGCTTTGGTGCTGGTATGCTGGTCCTGATCCATTAGTTCAACCAGCATAGACCAGCACTGACCACCATTGAATCATGCTGGTCTACCAGCTAAACCAGCACCAAACCAGCATAGACCAGCACTGACCACCATTGAATCATGCTGGTCTACCAGCTAAACCAGCACCAAACCAGCATTGACCAGCATATAAATCAAGACCATCATGATTTGTTTGCTGGTCTATGCTGGTTTGGTGCTGGTCTGTGCTGGTTGAACTAATGGATCACTATGGACCAGCATACCAGCACCAAAACACAACATATGCTGGTAACCAGCATATGCTGGTCTATGCTGGTTTTTTCAGCAGGAATGGTATAAAAATATATCTAAATGATCCATGTTAGTATCAGTCTGAAATGTGGTGGGTCTATTCCCTCTCTGGGGTTTTATTAGAAAGCTATATATTATCTTGTCTCATTATCATCTGGAGAAAGTCCCATTTTTATGGCCCCTTTTAGCCTGCTGCTCTGACATTACATCACATACTTTGTCATTGTCTTACACTCCACTGTCACTCTGACTGATCGCTTTCTTTCTTTTTTTAAACTCCATATTCCTCTTCCCTTCCTATAACCCAAACACACTCACTCACACACACATGCATTTTTCTCCATCAATTTGTGCCTCAGGTGGGATAGCCTGGGTCCTGGACTCACTATTAATTATTTATGATGTAATTAGCCAGCAGGGAACTCAAATTAACGAAGACATTTCACCAAGTTCATTATGTCTCTTTGTTCAATATTCATTGAGGTTATTTTTTCCAACATACAGTTATGTGGTCAATAAGTAAGTCTTTATTTGACATGTTTCAACTCACATCTGCAGTCTTCATCTGAAGTGTCACTGCTGAAACGTGTCATTATCAGCTGTTCTTACAATGGGCGTGACCAACCCAGACCTGTCAGATCTGCGGGGTTGGTCACGCCCATCTCCGCCGGCTGGTCCCTGGAGCAGAGAGTCCCAGATGTGAGATAGCTGGTAGGGTCTATAAAATTCACACACAAAGAAGAAACAAACCATACATAGCCTTTCTGGATTTGAACATCCACTGCAACAAAGATGGCAGTATAATACTCACTATCTACAGGAAACCCACACACATAGATCGATACCTGCTCTGGACTTCAGAACACCCTATGGCACACAAATTATCAGTTGTCAGAACATTATATGAACGGGCCAGTTACATAACAGATGAAATGGACAAGAAAAAGGAGGAGGAAAACATTAAAACGATGTCAGTATCCAGGTTGGGCCATAAAGAAAGGAAAAGAGCAAGTAAAAAGTAAAGAAAGAAACCCCGCAGATTTTACTGTGTACACAGAGAGGCCAGGAGCCAAGAGCTGGGAACAAACCCACGACCTCATTGCTGTGAGGGCACCAAGCAGCCTACAGCGACAACATGCAACAAAATTTCTTTAAATGATTTTCATACATTAGAATGCATGAGACAATACATGGTTTAAACTTGAAAAATACAAAACCATTGTCACTTTTTATGCCTGTTAGATATTTCTATAAAAATGGAGATGCGAGTCTGAATCAGAGATGTCTTGATGTCTCTTGTGAGAAGGAGGTTGTCGGAGCTGTTTCAGTGAGTGCCCGTTAAAGAGTTATTATTAGCCAAAAAACAGTTCCTTAAAAAACTAGACTGTTACTTTTTGTTACTTTTTTTCAGGCTTTAAATGGTTCAAAGGACTCGAACCTACAGGACAGCAGTTGTCTCTGAGTTCTGAGAAGCATGTTTTCAACTCCTCACTTCCGATCCCACATAACATTCAATCCACCCCCTATTTTCATGATCTACAGAATATTAGATCCCAACATGAATCAACCACAGGTAGAGGACTAAACTGCAAATGAAATGAGCTCCAATCGTCTCTCTGTTTCATGACTCGTTTTATCTCCACCTGTTCTCTGGGCTGCGTCACTCGTTCACCTCAAAGGCTCTTCTGATGCTTCAGGAGTTATCTTGATAGATACGTTGCTTTTGTACTTGTCATGTTCCATCAAAAACAATCAAATAAACAGGTTTGTTCTTCTTCCTTGGACATCCTTTGTTTACCCTGCGCCAATAGAGGCCTTTATTTCACTCATAAATCTCGTTGTCACTCTTCGACTGGTAGATTGAGCAGACAAAATGGGCTGCTACTCTGAGCCTAGAAGGAGTTTGTTCCACAACATTACACCGCTGTTTGCAGGACGCCTTCATCCTGAGAGAAAGTGTCTGTTTCAGAGCGGGGAGAAGAAGGAGGAAATAAAACCAGGAGAGTAAAACCTGTTTCTGAATGGTTGTGAGACGACAGCAGACATGATGCAAAGAGTCACCAGGTCCTTGGTCATGAGAACCAGCTACTTACTTTTATGAAAACATAGAAATAACAATGGCATAATACATTTAATAACACTAAAATTTTAATGATCACTCACCAAATGATTGAGTGTATTTACCTTTATACTGCATAATCGCAACACAATTCAAAAATGTAGGAAATAATAGAAAACGGACCACTAGATTTATTAGTGCATCATTAGCCACTGGGCTTGTGTTTTTAAGATTATGATTCATATATTCAGAAAAGTAGGAAGACAAATAAGTTAAAAAAAACTGAAAATCATTAAGTAATCAACTAAATCATACTAAAGTGGTTTCTACTCATTTTACTACGTGCGTTTATGACTATTATTTTTAGTCTCTATACACCAATTATAGGGAAAATATGCTTTTTGAAATTATTTTCAGTTTCATTTGATTTTTAAAGATCATCTCAACTCCAACTTAGTGTTTTGTGACCCACAGTGGGGCCCCTACAACAAGTTTTGGGAACCATTTTCTTACATCAATCATCAAACTCATCTGTCTCCCTCTTATAGATCAAGTTGTTGGAGATCAAACCAACAGCAAACAGCAGTTTTATCAGCAAACATCACAATTTAAGGATAACTTACACAACAATCAGATAGAAGTAGGGGGCTAAGGACATATTCTTGTGGATTTCTTTTTTTAATTCCTCGTTTTTCTGAGCACACCATGCAGAAAATATGATTTTATTTATTGTATTCAATATATTAATCACAGAAAGCTATCATTTGTTCAAATGTGCATGCAGTCATTTAGACGAAGGTTGTCTTCCTGCTACACAACAAGTCCCATTGTTTTGACTGAACCTACAGAACATTTGTATTGCCATGTCTCCTGATGTTTGGCTCAGTGGTGACAGGGCTGTCCACACCTGGTCATTTCAAACATCAGTCCCTTCATAAAGGGGCATTTGAAGGTCTTCTTATTGGTTAAAAATTAGTTCATTTTTCTCTCCTATTATAATCTTTGCTTCATCTTTTCTAATAGACCAAAGCATTAGAAAAATATATTCATGAAAAAAGCATTTAATGTAACTGAGGACATGAATCCAGAACAGTCTCTTGTTCTGCCTACCCCCGTACGTCTGAGATGTGACAGGACTGGTTTGGTATGGGTTCAGAGTTTGGGGGAGGCCTCTAAGATAACCAGAGCCAGCTCTCTGGGCATCCAGGCAAAGCTTTTAGGAGAGACGTATGTATTGTTGAAGACATCTAACTATGGCCTACAGGCAGGCCAGAGAGGTTCTGAAAAGCTACCAGATCTTCAGTGAAAGCACACACCTGTTTTTATGCTCTCTTTTTAATGCCGTTCACAGAAAGTCTGTCAGCCTGAGAACTGGGTCTTGATGAATTTGATTACATTTTACAAGAAAGCATTTTCTCCATAAAAGTATATTTTAACAAAACACATACCATAATGTATAAGCTGTATAAGAATGTAAATCATTTTCTTTGAGTGAAACCCACTTTTCTCCTTTTCCATGACGTGGTTTGAGGTGGATGCTGCTCAGCATTGTATTTTCACAATACAGGCAATCTACAGTTGGACTCAATGTAATTACAGTTTGTGGATTGCTTGCTTTTTTCTCTGCTGGGCGGTTTTGATCAAATTTGATCAAAGTGGGACCACACGGTCCTGATGCAGCAGAACAGCTGCTTTCTGGACCGTAGATACAAACCAACAGAACTAAGTCTTAAGAGGTTACTAGAATAAATAACATTCACAGATCAGACAAACGTTTGTAGCGTTTTGAAATAACTATTAGTTATTTTAACTACACCCTCTTCAATAACATTAGCTTATTTTAGGTTTATAATGAAAAGTGATAAACTGTCATTTAACCCTGATAATAGCTAATATTTATTGAAGGTATCTAGGTTCTTTGGAAGAGTACAGTGAATTGAAATACCTTATTAATAACGTGAAGCTGAGGCAGATAAAGATTGAACAATCGTTTAATTTGAAAAACCTAAGAACACAGACAGATAAGACAGTTTGAAAGGTTGATGTAAACACAATTAATATTCTTAAACATGTTGAGGATGTTAAAGATAGTTTAATTGTGAGTTTTAACAGACCGTAGCATATGTTTTAATGACTAGGGAAGTTAGTTAATTTAGTTAACCTAGTTGTGACTTTAAGAGTCAATTTAGGCTAATTTGAGTTTGGAAGAATTAAGTTTTGGCTGAATTTAGTTTGGAAGAATTAAGCTTTATCAAAGCAAACCTCTCGATCAGAAAGTGGTGTTCGCTCACTGAAAGGTGGACGTTCCTGGATCTGGCAGGCGTTGGTTTCTCCACGAGCTGAGGCTGGAGTCCCCAGACTCGGAGTGGTGGTCCTGGAAGGCGTGGCCGCCGAGGACCTCGCCGGGCAGTCAGTGGATACGTCCCGGTCAGCAAGGGAGGCATTTCAGCAGGCATGCTGAAGTCATTTCTGATCTGCTCCCGTGGTGAGGGAGAGACGAGAGGCCTTGTTCAAAGCTGATGAAGGTTCAGCTAAGATAGCAGCATAGCAGCTCCGACTGCTTCAGGCTGTAGACCAAGACCAAGACTCTATGAGGCCTGGACAAGACCAGACAAGACAAGACTGACTTGTACTGGAACTGAGTATTAGTTTTGAGACGAGTTATCTTAAATTTAACCAATCAGAAGATGTTAAGTGTACTAATCAGAACTGAGTTAGTGGAGTTGTGAATCGTTCTGATTGGACAAGGGACTGTGAGGGAGTTACCAAGTCACATGACTTCCGCCCGTTAAGACACTCACATTATAATGTAGAAAATGCATGACATTGCAGAGAAGCATTATAACACTTTGAGTGTGAGTGTGTGGGTGACCCTGAACAGGAACAACCAGAGAATGTTCTGTAAACAAGAGATTACAGTTGGAACACCAGTCTGTGGTTTTAAAGAAGAGACTTCTTTACAGAGAGTGTTTTATTAGACCAGTTAGTGTCCAGTTAAGGTCATCTGGGAGATGGACACCTGAAAGTGGACAGTTGGACACCTGTAGGGATCTTGATTCAGGTTAAAACATAATCCAAGAGTGATTGTATTCCAAGTTATTGGGAAAAAGTTGGATTATTGTTGTGATGGTCAACAGAGGTCAAAGGTCAGAGGATGTAGCCTATTTGGTGAGGCTACACGTTGTAGATTAGTCTTGCTAATTGGCATTGAACCACTTCTGGTCTAAAAGTGGCCTGATGGAGTATCAGGATTAGCACTGTCATCAAAAACGTGACAAACGCAGCTCTTTGCTTTCTTTATACTGTTGTATATAGTGAAATAAAATGGATTCTTACTGCTAGGGATGCATCAATTCCAGAGTTTTTCAAATTAAGTACGAGTATGAGTACTTACATATAAGTACTTGCCGATACGGAGTACCGATACAAGTACTAATAATAATGGCTGGCAAAACATTAGTGGCTATATTAAACATGCTAACGCTTTGGGATTTGATCGGTCATTACAAACGGATTAAAGTCAGTACTGTGAGGATTCTGACAGCGTGTGTATACTACTGCTACATAAAAACAACTATTACTGCTATTACTACAACACAAGTAAGTCGACTCCATCTGCTCCAGAGTTAGCTCCACTGTTGTCTCTCGCTGCAGCTCACCTGATAGATGAGCATCACTACATCAAATAGTATCGGTTTCATAGTATCGGTTTCATAGTATCGTAACGCTCTTATGAGTACGAGGATGCACTGATACCTTAGTATCTGACCGATACTGGTATCAGTGCATCCTTACTTACTATACATTATTATTATTAGACAATAATTAGTTCTAATTTACAGATTGGATATTTAAAAGAAGTATTTCAGGTTTTAAGGGTTAGCACAATGTTCTGCTGGAGTAATCTCCTCCCCAGGTTGCATGTTTTAGTTGCACCCACTCCTGAACCAGTAAAATTAATTTCTCCTCTGCAAATATTTATGTGGACTGTTAGTAAAACCCACCATTTTAGGTTCCTGATTGCTTTGCTGCTGTAAAAAAGAAATAAAAAAATCACTGCCACTTTATCATTGCTGCTGCCTCACCGCCTGGAAGTAGCTGTACATTCCGAGAGTGCGCCTGCAGGGACCAAAGAGCAGACTACTGATCCTGATAAAAACAAATTAGGATAAAGAAAATGCTAGTTTCAGGGTAAACTTTGCTTCTGTGTACTATTTAGCAGGGGGCTTATTAAAGTTTAAATTAAACCACTAAGACTACTGGACCAAGACAGAAATCTGAATGGTAATTTGTTGTTGAGGGAAATGTAATAATAATGTTAGCATTTTTTCTTCTTTCCTGCTGAACAGCAATAAGTCCCTGAGAAAGTAATGAAGCCCCCTTCAGTGTGCACTCCAGAGGATTAATGTGGATGACTTCTTCAAGCCCACAGCTGATGAGCTTTCTAACAGCCTCCACCATCTTTACACTAAACCTTGCTGTCAGGGACAAGTTATTTGATTTGCAGAACAGTTTGGCATTCCTGACTCACATGTGGTGGGGCGATTCAATAACCACACATTATAGTTAAATGGGGTCATTTGGCAGCCGGTAAACTCCCCTCCACCCCCACCCCCAACTGTAGACCTCCAACAGGAATCTATAGGACTCATTCGCTTCCATTGACTTTCAATCACGTTTCTCTGAGTTCCTCTGCTCCCCACCAGCTGCAGACTGTTGAGTCATTACAAAGCTGGGTGAGGCTAACCAAGAGTCTGCAACCAGTGCATTATGGGCTGAGAGCCTGCAGGCTAAACAACCTAATCCTGTTCATAGTGCTTTAACAACACAGCGCTGGTGTTTATGCTTTAAATTCTGCACCTCATACTTAACGCTAACATCTCTTGTCAGATGGTATCGACTCTCTTAAAATCACTCGAACAGTTAATAAACAGTCTACAACCTGCTTTAATGATTCAGGTAAAATATACACTCAGGATTATAATAACATGTTGGGTGTTAAACTTGTATATTTATACACTGCTCTGTAAATTACTTCTGGTATCAAGTCATTTAAACTCATTGATCTGGTCAGGTAGACATCCGGGTTCAGGGCCGGCCCTGAGCTGAATGGTGCCCTAGGCGAAAAATGATTTTGGCGCCCCCTACTGCCCAGAACAGAAACAACGTAACTTTTGCAAATTCTAAGTAGTAAACAATGTACTAAAGTTGGATAAACTTGAACTGATGACATCATTCATATAATAAGTGGGGGGCACAACAGCATGATAGCCCTTTAGTCTTAGCTAACTTGCTAAATGATGGGTCCAGGAAAAATGTTCACAAATTCATGTATATTAATTAAATACTTCTACTTTGGGCCCGTTTCTCCTCCTCCTCATGCATTATCAGCAGTGTTGGGCAAGTTACTTCAAAACTGTAATGCATTATTTATTACTTGTTACTGTCATTTTTAAGTAATCCCTTACATTACAATATTACTGTTTTTTAAATGTAAGGCATTACACTACTTTTGCATTACTTTTAGTTACTCTCATCAAAATAACTGTAAATATGGATTTGACCATGTAATGAGATCAATCTACATCCAGTGGAAGGTGATGTGATGGATACATGGAGATATCCAACTATCTGGATATTAACCCATCCATCCATCTATCCATCCATCCATCATTTGTCATTCATCCATCCATCATTTGTCATCCATCTATCCATCCATCATTTATTATCCATCCATCCATCCATCCATCATTATCCATCTATCATCCATATCTCTCCATATATCCTGCCTATCCATATATTATTCCATCATATCTACAGTATATTTAAATCTATAAACATATCTCTCTGCACAAGCTCCTTATTCATTAGTTTGACTGACTCCTACCTCCACCTGTCTGCTTCTGCTCCACCTGTCTGCTCCTCCTCCTGCAGCAGAGGCTGCATGATGTGCGTTTCCTCTGCTCAGTGGGCGAGAGAGTGAACTCTCCAACTTCTGACGTGAATAACAGAGTGACTCTTTATCATGAAACTTCTTCTCAGTTTGCTCGCTTCAGTTTACAGAGCGCTGCATGAGCTTATATGTCTTAACGGGCCTTGGATGCCGTGAGCGCGCACGACTCGGGCCGCGTTTTCCCTCTGGACAGAGTTCAGAACTTTACCACGCATGAGTTTCGGACCGGACAGAACCGGACTTGTTTCACTGGCTGCAGATTTACTCCTCTCTGCTCTGTCTGACCACATTTTTCGCTGAGTGACGTTTCTCCTCTGAAGAACCCACCGCCTCAATCTGGGTTAAACATGCACTGTAACGCGCACTGACGTTAAAATATTACAGCTTTTTTTCTGTAATGCCTTACATTACTGTGTTACCGAAAAAAGCAATGCATTACAGTAATTAATAACCTTTGGAAGTCGTTACTCTCAACACTGATTATCAATAAACAACCGGACAGAGGGATGCGCGCAGCGCGCCTCTCCCCCACCTTACCTGATCACAGCGGCAGCAGCAGGTAGCCATGGGGCGCCACGTTGACTGTTCATGCAGCAAAAGTTGTGCTTTTTTATTTATTTAGTTTATGTATTTATTTATTTATTTATTACTTACATTGCTCTTTACATGAGATGAATGGTGTGTCCAGCAGTTTGTAAAAAAAAAAAAAAAAAAAAATTTTTAAGGGACAATTTGGCGCCCCTTCCAGCAGAGGGCGCCCTAGGCAATTGTCTAATCAGCCTATGCCCAGAACCGGCCCTGTCCGGGTTAGTGGTCTTGACTGATGTTTCTTACAATTTTCTGAAGATTTTGCAAAGATTTTCTTTAAAATTTGGCTGCTAATCCATCTATTTTCCATGTATTCATTGTACCTGACTATGAAGACAGAACATTGTCAATTCAAAAATGCAAAAAAGATAAGTATTTTGTCCAAAAAACCCCACTTTTTTTAGCAGATGAATGATATCCAGTGGCTGCCCGTCAATAGGGGGCACTGTGGTGCTGCCCCACCAGTCTCTCAGGAAGAGAAGGAAGAAGAAGAAGATTGAAATTACAACTTAGTTTTAAAAGAACCAAGAAAATTAAACTAAACAATATAACAACATTTAGGCGTAGTTTTAAAATGTTCGCTCACTTTTTTACCACGACTGAAAGGTCATGTGCTGTACTTCCTAAATTACCCTGCTGAAAAAACCAGCATAGACCAGCATATGCTGGTTACCAGCATATGTTGTGTTTTGGTGCTGGTATGGTGGTCCATAGTGATCCATTAGTTCAACCAGCATAGACCAGCACCAAACCAGCATTGATCAGCAAAGACCAGCAAACCAATCATGATCTTGATTTATATGCAGGTCAATGCTGGTTTGGTGCTGGTCTATGCTGGTTTGGTGCTGGTCTATGCTGGTTTGGTGCTGGTTTAGCTGTCTATGCTGGTTGAACTAATGGATCACTATGGACTAGCATACCAGCACCAAAACACAACATATGCTGGAAACCAGCTATGCTGGTTTTTTCAGCAGGGTAACTGGAGCGAATAAAGCAGTCCGTGTTGCGTGTGACGTCCCTCTCACAGACAACAAACAGCAGTTCATGGTTTCTTTTGCAATATGACTTTAAAACTAGTTCAAATGATTTTCCTGTAACTTCTGTTGGGTGTCAATAGTGTAGTGATTAAGATGCTAATCTTTCAACCTGAGGGTTGCAAGTTGAAGTCCCACTCCTGCTGTATTGATAAATTACATTTTTTCACTTGTTGATTTTTGAAAGTCTATCTGAAGGTTGTTACTTAACTACAGTATTCTTCAAAACCACACAGAGACTACCTACTTTAAATAGGTTTAAGTCTTCTTTAATTAAACAGTATCAAAATGTTTCACAACTGAGCCAAGTGTCCTCTTTTTCGAAAATCTAAATATGGTCACCCTAAAATGCTTGTCAAAATGTGTTGCCGACGACGCATTTGGAATGGGCTTTGTAATTGTAATTGGCAGCGTAAGAAATCATGTGTGTGCGTATGAAGACAGGAAAATGCGTGTGTCTCTTATTTATATTATTATAAGGTCTCCTAATGAAGACTTTATGATTTCTTTACTGTTTGATGTGTAGAATTAGACCTAACTGCGCCACATTGTTAGTGAATTAGTGGTAGGGATTTTTACCAACAACATTTTCAGTCAGATGAAAATATTTTGTTTCATTCTCTGCTCTAGTGATTTTTTTTTTGCGCATTTAAAAACTGACTTGCAAAAATTCGCCCCACCCAAAAAATTTTCACCAGCTGCCACTGATGATATCTGAAGTCATGTCAGACAGGGTGGGATGACTTGTGATTGATATAGTAGTAGGACCGTCTAGGAAATGGGCTGCTGACATATGGAGCTTAGTGAGGGAACAGGACAGCATCTTAGGAATTTGGAAAAAGGGGAATATTTCAAATTTGCCCCATATCAACCATGTTCTAATAAGTCTTGTAGGTCCAGGATAGTGGGCCCTTTTTCAGGTATGAAGGGGGCCTAAAGACCCAATTAAATAGGTTCTTTGCTCAGTTCTCTGTTTTGTGTTGGTTCAACTCTGCTTCATACTCTGAATTTAGGAGCTTATTGCGTCTGAATGAGTTATGGATCAGAGTTAGGTGGTTTAACTTATAAACACCAAAACAATCAGGCCCTTAATTAAAAATAAGTGAAGAATCAGCCAAAGCCCAAACAAACCCTTTAATAGACCTTTAGAAAGATTGATCCAAACCTCTTTAAAGCATTAGAATGTCTGGATCTTTGGTAGTTAAACATAAAGAAACGAGGGATGACTCAAGCCTTTTGCTCAGACTGTATAAAAAGTATGTCAGATGACACAATTACATTAAAAAACTTTGACTTTTTAAGGCTTATCCATCTCATAAAGTGATGCTAATAAATAAATGTATGATAGTTTTGTCTACATGTACTGTAAAACTGAACAGTGTAGGTAAAATCCCATAATGTGTCAGACTCTATAAACAAACCGTTGCTGCTTTACCTCATAGTGACGTCTTTTAGCTGTTAAACCCATATCCATTGCAGATCTGTATATTCACATAAACCCTGTGTTTAGTTGTCTGAGCACCGATCCCTCCGTCAGTCCTGAGGCCAACTAACATCCCTGTCCTGTAAGACGGAATGAGAACTGTGTGGAAATCTGCTGTGGGAACTAACATTAACAATACACATCCCCTCTGTTCCATTAGCTCAGCAAAAGGAGGGTTAGGATCCATCTCAGCCTCCATGAAAAGAAAAAAAAACCTGATTCATCTCCTTTGGAAAATATTTTGAAGTCTCACTGGTTGTGTGGACACAAGGTCCACCAGCAGCCAAGCACACAAACACAGATGAGCTTTTATTGTGTTAAGTTTCAAGTGTAATGTGGGCTGAAAGCATTTCTTCTGTTTCTATGGCTCATTTAAAAAATGATGTCCATTTATAGTGTTTCTGAGATACAACAGGTCTAAATGAATTAGAAATAATATGATTGAACAACTTTTACATATGCCAACTTTATAAAGAGTCTTTAATGTGCAAAAAGGAGTAGGACCATATAAGCTTTTGCGTCAACCTATTTCCTTTTCGAACACTTTTATTTTTCATTATTCTTGCACCTTATGAATTGCTATTATTTTTTTTTATTATTATTATTTATTTGTTTTCTTTTCTTTTTAAAATATTCAACTCTTTCAGACATGCAATGTAATATGAATAACCACAAACAAGTCTGGAGGTCGTATTTATCATGTGATGAAAAGTAAAATAGCACATTAAAAAAGTTGTTTCTCAAAATGTTTGACTCTGTTGAGGTAAAACTTTGGAGCACACTAAATTTAATACTCATCAAGAAAATGCTTTTTAATTTTGTTGGGTTATCCAGGTAACACAGCAGAAGATTCTGTTTCTGTAGAAACCTTTGACCTAAAGATAAAAGGAAACACAATATTCTGATCATTTATTCAAAAAACAGTAGTTTATGTATTTGGCAGACGTTTTTATACAAAGCAACTTACAAAAGGCTAACAATAAACTACTTAGAACACTAGTCGGACTCTACTGGAGGTGACCGGGGTGACAGTGTAGGATGTTTAAAGTACTTTTGTAGTATTGTGCATCTAAAGCATCTTATTTTCTAGGTTCAGACAGGTGGCACTGATTAAGGTAGCTTTGACATCAAACCACGGTGTGAAACATGGAGGGAAGAAAAAGCAGCAAAGAGGAGCTCAGATTGAGGACCAGTGGAGGAGCGAGGATGGAGGAGATGTGTGAACATTTGGACGAGGCAGTGATTGCCTGACTGTACGTCTTGGCGCACGTGTCTGAGCATGTTTTATCCATGAATTTGATGAAGATTGAGCCATTAGAAGCATCATCATGGTTCTGCTCAGGGGGACAATTGATGCCCGCTTGAACAGAGACAAACTGTTTTAACCTGTCTCGCTACCATTTGTCATCGTTAGGACGACAGCTGCAGCTCTCCCAGAATCCCCATAAAATCCCCCAAGAGTGTCAGTAGGGTATGGCGTGTGTGTGTCTCTGTTTGAAAGTAATTCTGTCCTTCACTGTCTATTACAAAAAGAAGGGAATTTACATTAATGTGATGGAGATGAAGCTCATAAAACAAAAAGTAAACACAAGATGTTGCTGGATGAAAGTCCAATGTCTGTGAAGAATGAGCTACCAGAGGGCTGATGGTATTTTTGTGTTCCATATGCTTGCTAGAAGATGAGCTGTCATCTAGATTTCCCTGTGAACATAAAAGAAGACAGCAAGGACGTCCCAGCGCATGGCTGATTCTCTGAGTATATTTATGTGCATGTGTATATTCTTGAGCATTTAGGGATCTCCAGAGACGGCAGACAAACCTCTCTGTGTGTTTGTTTATGCATGCTCACAGTTGTCTGTCTGCAGACTTGATTTCTTGTGTGCGTGCATGTTAATATGTGACTCCAGTCCTCTCAGGAGGCTGTTCGGATCGTAGCGTTGAGAGCTGAGCTCTGAGTCAGTGCATTAGTGTCAGGGCAGATGAATCCTCCACCCTGTCCCCAAGCTCTTGCTGCTGGCCCATCGAGAGGAATTCAGCTGCAGCCAGCGGCACTTTGCGTGATGAGCCTGGGCAATTGCCTCAATAAGGACTGATCGCACCATTTGGAGAAAAATAGGGACAGACGCAGGAGGAGGAAAAGAGGGAAGGAAAAACAGATGGGAAAGAAAAAGTAGAGGAAGAAGGATTGAAAGAAGGATGGGGCAGAGAGATGTTGAGGAGAGTAATGATGGGTTTAAGAAGGGTAATATTGGTGTGTATCGAGTGTTATGTGCACTCATATAGACTAATGGCAGGCCATTACTGATAGTCATCTTGTCTGACTACAGCAAGCTCAGACACCTATCATTACCCTGCTGAATTTATTATGAAGTTCACAGGGAGGGAGGGGAGCTACCTCACAGCTACAATAAATCTTTGACTGTGGCCTCGCTGGCAGCTGAGTCTGTGGCACGTGTCAGAGCGTGGCACACTTTTAAACCCTCTCAGTATGACACGATGCTGCTGCAGTGATGGGAGGGAGGGCCAAAGCAAGGGGTGCATCACTCTTTAGATCCATATTACTGAGACTTTTAAATAGTTGGCTCTAAGACACTAAATAAAACCAATCAGGCTGTTGATTCAAACACTGAAACAGGGAGATTCATTTACATTGTAATTATTGATGCATCACAGGAGGCAGTTAGTGGTTAGGTGGTGGGTCAGATAAAGCTTTATATACAATGACCTGAGGGTCAACATCCAATAAGGTGTCAAATAGAGTTATTTGTTAATGACTCAACATAAGCAGCAACTTTTTGACAGCCTTGTTGATTTGTTTTTACATTTTGGATCTACATTTTAAAAAACAATGATGGCTTGATAGAGTATAGAGGAATATCATCTTAAGGGAGAAAGCCAGCTGAAATACCTGATCATAACTGTTGTCCCATCCAAAAACCACCGTGGTACCAGAGGTGGGACCAACTCATTGTTTTTCAAGTCAAAAAAAGATTCTCAGGTCTTTTCATTCAAGTCCTACGTCAAGATATTCAGGTCCCAATTTGAGTTTTAAAGGGATACTCCACCGGGAAGTTATTTTTTGTCTATTACAATATTCCTCAGAGTTAGATAAGTGGGCAAAAACAATTTGTAAACAGCCCAGCCGTTTTCCTGATCCGGCAGACGGATATATGCCTCCCTTTAGCATTAGCCTAGCATAAAACACTGTAAGTGAATGGTACCTAATAGCATGCTAGTAGGTACCATTCACTTACAGTGTTTTACATTCAAGTCCAAAGACATGTAGGATAAGTCTTCAGTAGAGTCCATGTCCCAAACTTTGAATGTAGTCCTAAATGAGCCATCTGAATTAATATTTTAATTACCGATACGTAGTAAAAAGAAATCATTTTAGGTGAGAACTATAGTCCCCTTGCATGTTATTGTTTTCATCCAGGTACTTGTGCACAAGCAGTTGCTGGAGGGCAAAAGCCCAACTCCAGCCAAAGTTGGCCCGCCGATTATTTAATTTGGCCCTCCTGGCCCTTTGTGGGATACCGTGGATGCTGGTTAAACACTGACCAGTGATCCAGAAACCCGAATTTTCTCACAGCCGTTTCAGCTTTACATGACCAATGCCCAATGACTCTATATTGGGCTGCATACAGCCCTCACTCATGGTGCCAACAAAAATCTTAAAAATGTCACAATTTAAATTGAAATAAAAGAAACTACAAGGGACATTTAGAGTAGATTTATGCACACATGTACATTTGCACAATTTATAAAACCACTTTTGTCAATTTATGCAATCTCCCATGAGCCTTTGCTGCTGGACCAGATCGGATAAAACTTGCTCCAAGTTCGCGGGTAACCCCTCTGGCTACTAGCCTAAGCAGCTATTATCAACATGGAGCGTCGTCGTCAGTGGCACACAGACAAAAGGCATTTTAAGAAATGCTGGGAGGAAGACTATTTTTTTTACAGATATTAATGGTAAAGCGGTCTGCCTTATTTGTAACCAGTCTGTTGCTGTACTCAAGGAGTATAATATTTGTCGTCACTACGAGACAAAGCACGCTGGATTTTCACAATGCAAAGGTGATGCTCGAAAGAAAAAGTCCAGGGAGCTGCTAGCTAAACTTTGTTCTCAGCAAGAGACTCTTTCACGGCCCTTGACGGCCCAGGACAGCGTGACTCGGGCCAGCTATGAGATTTCTGCGCTGATCGCCCAGACTGGAAGATCATTTTCTACGGGGGACTTTGTTAAGGAGTGTTTGTCCACAGCCGCGGCATTAATGTGCCCATCTCAGGCAAAAGCTTTCTCCCAAATCAGCCTTTCACGAAATACTGTTACACGTCGCATTGAAGATATGTCTCAGGACATTAAGGAGCAATTTAAAGCGAAGGCTGCTGGATTTGTTGCTTTTTCTTTGGCTTGTGATGAGAGTACAGACATTTCGGACTCGGCACAACTTTTGGTTTTCATACGGGGCGTGAATGAAAACATGGAAATAACACAGGAGCTGGCTGGACTTGAGACGCTGCGCAGCACAACAAAAAGTGAGGATTTATTAGCAGCAGTCGAGCAAGTTCTGGAAATGAACGGGCTGAGCTGGGAGAAACTGGTTGGGATAACAACGGACGGAGCTCCAGCCATGGTTGGGAGGAAAGCAGGTCTCGCCACTCTAGTTTCCCAGAAGGTTTCGCAATGTGGAGGGAAAGTTGCGCAATACCACTGCATCCTGCACCAAGAACAACTATGTGCCAGATCGATTGGCTTGGGAGACGTGGTGCGTGACGTGATTAAAATCATAAACTACATTCGCTCAAAAGCGCTCTCACACCGCCAGTTCAGAGCCCTTTTGGAGGAGGTTGATTCACAGTACAAAGATGTGCTTCACCACCAAGAGGTGAGATGGTTGAGCCGCGGGAAAGTCCTCAAAAGATTTTTTGAGTTGCGCAGTGCCATAGCGGAGTTTCTGTTGAGCAAGAACAGTGACACTCAAGTCCCCACAGATGATAAATGGTTTAGTGACGTGGCTTTAATGGTGGATATCACTGACCTGCTCAACACCCTGAATATGCAGCTTCAAGGAAAGGATCAGATCATCACTGAGATGTTTGACCACATAAAGGCCTTCAGGCTGAAGCTGCAGCTACTCTGTCGACATCTGTCAGCAGGTAGGTTAAAACGCTGTACACACACAGTTATAATAATGTCTAATATACTGTGGTTTATGTTATGAATAAGTTTTGTCCTTGTTTACGAAATTGAGGAGGGACGGCGCTGTCTGTGGTACCTAAACTTGATTGACAGGCAGGCAGTGCTTCGTTTCTTTTTGAGCTTGCATGTTCTTGTGATTTAATCTGTGTATCATTAATTTTTTTGTTTTAACACATCTTTGTGCAGATGATCCAAAAATATATACATCTCAATGCTAACGGTGTTTAGCACAAAGCTTCCAGATAATTAATAACGCACAAGTTTTATAAAGTGCTTTTAACAACTCCAAGATGCTTTACAGATAAAGAAAACGAAGCAGGATTAAACATAGGACACATAAGTAAAACAAATTAAGAGGAGTTAAATGCTTGGTTATATAGGTAAGTTTTTCATACTTTTTCAAATTTCTGAAGTGAGCCAGAGCGAGTTCTGTAGGGTGGGAGCGACTACAGAAAAAGCTCTGTCCAGATGCTTTGAAATGGTTGTCTGAGACAGCAGGAGGGGTGTTTGTGATTTAGGAGAGCAGAGAGATAAGTAGGGGCAAAGTTATTGAGAGCTTTGTAGGTGATGAGTGGATCTTGAATCCGTTTGAATTAGCCAACGAGCTCTGGAGGATGACGATCCTCAGAACCGGCCTCCTGGACTTCACTCAGCTGAAGTAACGAAAGAGTAACCGGATTATTACCGTGACACAGTTTGTTTTTGGAGATGAACAGATCTCTGTTTATTCTGACGAGCTCCGTAAAACGAAACACAAAGCAAGAGCTGCTGACTCTGACTCCTAGACTCTGACTCTCTGACTTTAGTGATTTTATCACCTGGAAACCTGTAAAAAGTCATGTTACTGTTCTTTTATTTATTTGTGCAGCTACAGCGCTTTATGTGTTAACCATGCTGATAGATTTCATTTTGCTGCTATTTAGCTCAAGTTATTGACAACTGACAGATAATAACAACGGTGCTCAGCAGGGCTGTCCTATCTTCTTGCCCCCCAGCCAGAAGCTAGGGGGTGGGAGCTTGGGCGCGTGACATCACGCGGCAAGGGGTCTATACTGAGAGTCATGCATCTGAAATGCAAAAAAACTCCATCTTCATATCAGAAATCTAATTGAAAATTAACTTAAAAGTTGGACTTTAAATATAATAAATTGCTGGAGGTTAAGGTACATCAGGCGCGGTATGTGCACTCCTTTGCAGCTCCCTGTGCATGTATGGGCTGTGTGCTTGATAACGTTATGTAACACACCTGTGCTTAAGCCAGCCTAAACGTGCGTCGGCCCACTCATGCCCTCCTTTGACTCAGGTTTTACTTTCGACGGCCATGTCAAGTCACTGGTTTGTTCCTGCTTTTATCACCTTAGAAATCTGCTAAACTGCACTTCATTGTGTCACGTCCTGATCATTTATGCTTGTCTTTTATCAAATTTGTATTGTAAAGCAGTTTTCTCATGTTTGAGCAAATCCTTTCAGGTTGTCCAGGATGCTGCTGCCAGGTTTCTGATCAGATCACCCAAGTTCTCTTATGTGACCTCAGCTGTTTCAGCTCTACTGGCTCTTCATGGGCAGGACCCAGGTTATATCAGAGAACTTCTGCATGTGCCCAGTAGGTCTCTGAGAGCCTTTGATCAGGATCTGCTAATGGTGCTTCATACAAAGATGAAGACAGACTTTACACCTTGCTGGTGAAAGTTCTCAGTAATCCAGGTTGTAGTGTGTTCAAATGAAGGCATCTGGACTGTTTTTTGTTCCTTGAAGATGTTTCACTTCTGATTAAAGGATTTCTCGGGTTAGGGAGGAGGGTGATCCACAGACAATTTCAGCTCATTAAGCAGCAACATCCAGCTACAGCTTATAAGCTTGACACTGCATATTCAAGTTAGAATTTACAAAGTTCCTCAGATGAAAAGCGAAACATCTTCAAGGAAACAAAAAAGTCAAGTTTCCAGTTGTTTTCTGAGTCACACTTTGTCTGGTCTCCAATCCTAGAAAGTATTTGCAATGTGAGATCCTACTAGGGACACAAAAACCACTACTGACAGCTTCCCTAACCCCACCCCCTAGCTGCCATGATAAAGTGGAGTTTCACAAGGGTAGCAGAGTTGAGTCACTGCTTCTCCACTTTAAAAGAACTGTGGTAGTCTGAGTAACAGGAGCCTTCTGAACGTCTTACATGGGAGGTGTTTCATGCATGTCTCACTGGAAGAAGATCTTGGGTAGACCCAGGCCTCTCTTCAGAGATCATTTCTCACAGCTGGCCTGGGAACACCTTAGAGCAGGGGTATTCAATTACGAACTGGGATGGGCCCCATGACACTCTGTGGAGACTCTGCGGGCCAGGGGAAGCACCTATACCAGGGAGACCCAGGTTCAAATCCCAGCACCTGAATCTAACATTAGGTGGTTAAAAGTTATTGTTTAGGTGCGCGTGCAGACCTACACACACACACACACACACACACACACACATGCAAAACCAAACAAACAAAAAGTCCATATATGGCTGGTGGGCTGGAAATTTGCAGGTTGTAGGCTGCATTTGGCCCGTGGGCCGCCTATTGAACAGAGGATGTATCTAGGGAGAGGGAAGTCTGTGGATCTCCAACACAGTCTTGGAAAAGTAACAGAAAATAAATGTATGAACATTTTAGGACCTACTAAGAACATAAACACTCCTTTTTTAAATTCCCCAAATGCTTGAAAATCATTCTGAAAAGTGTTTGCAGATTATCGTAGATTTAACCGAGTGTGAGATTATGCAATGCTTTTCAACAAAGTTCACTTGTGGCACTGCCTCTTCCGGAGCTGCAAGTTACTCATCAATGATGCTAATAATTCCTGCATATTAACTGAGGTCTAACAATGAACTTTCCTCCAAAGGGTTGAATGAGTCAGCACTCGCTAATCAGGATCTGATCCCCCACCAACCTGCTACATCCACCTCCACTGAGTCTGATTGTCTCCACCTCACAGCATTCACAACTCTACACGACATCAGACTGCTGCTGATGGCAGTGGCTGCTGATTAACTGGCAAAACAGACGTTAAAGTCTGATGAGAAGTTAAAGCAGCACTCCGGAGGATTTCATCAAGAGAGCAGTTTTTGAATCTAGCGTCCAAAGGCTCCTCCTCAAAAAATCTCGACACGCGCGTCCGGTCGCGTGTGTGCGCGTGCACGTGGCACATTACCTTCGGACATGAACTGTACAGCTCAGTGTGTAGGGTTTAATCACTCACAGTTCACAATCTTATTCCAACAATACTACGAGGGTCTGATGAGCCCTCTCTGTCCCTGCTGCTTCTGATATTAGCTCTGTTAGCAGAGAGCTGCTGCTGGACTCTGAAGCTGAACTTGACTCGGCCCTGGATGAACTTTCTGACCAAAATAAACGCACAATCCTGTCAAGCCTTGCCATTCTGTGAGGTGAAAGGTTTAAAAATAAAAATAAATCCATCTTTAGCTGGAGAATGGGTAGGTTTTTAGTAGAAATGAGCTGTGAGTCCTCAGTGAACGAGACGGTAAACAGAGAAACACACGGAGCGTCCTGTACAACGACAGCGCCCCCTACTGGTACAGATTTGGTCGATGCGCGTGCATGTTGAGAGAATGCAGACATTTGAATTTTATTGGCTGAAAAATGTCGGCGGCAAGAAATAATGCAAAGGGGTCTCTAGGAGGAAGGAGGGTCTTCATCAGAATGACAGATGTTGTGGAACTCAACCCATAGATCATAGTTTAGACCTGAAATATCATTTAAAACATTTAGAAAACTTTGATACAGAGAAAAATGCTCCAGAGAGCCACTTTAAGGGTTTAGCAGTTTATGTATCACAATATTATGTGCCAAGTTTCTTCACTTGTCATTCTGATGATTGTTACATTTTCTGAAGATAAACTTTCAATGGTTATAGTCAGAAACATTTGACTGAAGACATTAGGAGCATGTTCAGTAACCTGCAGTACCCACTACCCTGCTCCGTACGCTGCTTCCTTATTGTTTCATGGAGCTTTTTTTGGAGCATAAAACAAACGACACCCATCAACAAATATCACTTCCCATCAACTCTGCTCCTCCAAATATTACCACATTCAGACGCTGATGTTATGACCATCATTATGTGTTCCTGCTACTGGAAACACACACCAGAGCTGGAGACTTCATTCCATTTCCTTCCCTGCCGTGAGCCAAATAGAAAAAACTAGCCGCGCCCCCCCTCCAAACGCCATCTCTGCTACCTCATAATGACATTAATATCAACTATCGACAGAAACCAGCCAGTAAATGATCGACTGGGGTCCACTTCTGAGCTGGAGTTAATTAGAGCAGAGGACAACATCTTCACATCTCATATTATTATCCTCACACTAAAAACCCTCTGGTTGATGCTTGTCTGTCCTAATAGCTTCTTAGGTCCATTTATAAGAAGAAAGTGTGAATGAGTGCAAGTTGTGAAATCCTCCAGTTGCTCAGGAAGCATTTACGCTACATGCAGTAAATTAATATGTTTTCAAAGTTTGACTTTGGTTTAAGATGTTTCCATAATGGAATTATTAAGAATGCTCTTTTATTTAAAGTAGGCACAAAAAACGTAGAGAGTCCAGGAAAATTTAGCCCAAGTTTAGTGGACAAAAAGGTTTAAAAAGCATAAATACTTTAACAAGGTAATTTAGGTCAATACGTTGGAAATAAGAATCACTAACATCAATCAATCAGTTCAAAAGTACTATAGGCCATTTTGGCATTAAACAGGAAAAGTATATGTAAACATATAAAATGGACAAAACTACAATAACCAAAGTTCAGTCAACACTATAAGTATTGTCTGACATTCGGCCACAATGATAACAAAGACATGTTGCTGTTTTTAAACCTGGCTGGGCCCCATGGTTGAAAGCCTGACCACCAGGCGCTTGCTCACTGGGCCCCAACCCAGGCCTGGCTCCAGAGTGGGGCCCCGGAAACCCTCCAGGCTGGGTACTCGGACTCTATGCTTTTACTTTTATGAAAGGTCTTCTGAACCTCTCATTGTCTCACACTATACCTTGGACCAATTTGCCATGGGAGATCAGACAACATACTGTGGCTCCTAGGATCATTAGGGCACTCAGACTCCTCCACCACAGTAAGGTGGTGGTTCAAGGAGGAGCCAAAAAATGAGTACCAAAAACCAGCACCAGGTAGAGTTCCTCATTGAAAGATTTACTGTATATGCACCCCTGCCTACAGATTACAGTCAGCCAGTGGGAAAACCTTGGTATACTCAAAGAAGGCCACTCATACAAATCACAGAAATGATGAGGCGACTGCAGACACTACCCCGATCCACCTGTTGATCTCCCACGTCTTTCCCTTACCTGCAAACAATGGTTTGAGATGATTAAACTCCTCCACCTGAAGCAGGACTTCTACACCAACCTGGAGTTGGCAATCCTGATTTTCTTTTACTCCTCTCCTGAGCCATTCATTTTCTTTGTCCACACTATAAACATTCCTGTCTTCAAAGAGTGTCCTGTATCTTCAGATGGAAGTGGATGATATTTACAGGGTGAGCCATGTTCTGGATCTCTTACATCACAGGGGTCACAACACTCTCTTACAGTATGTCCATAAATTCCTTCTCAGAATGTTCCTTCGTCTGCTTTGCCCTTCTGTTTCTTTAGTGTTCTGCTTCTTTTCCTCTTTGATTTCCTAGTGGCAGGTCTGACCTTCTCACAGCGCCCTCTTTTGGTTGGTGATCAACAAAGGAGTAAAAACACAGCTGGACTTGATTTGAAATACAAATGAGATTGGATTTACTTCATTACAGAGTGCACCTCATACTCCAGGCTTTAAAATCTGTTTTCTATCATTCTTTTGTATAATGTCAACAAATAAAAACTAGATTAGGTGGAACAAAGTTCAGCCTGGTGATTCCTGCAGGATGAAATACATTGCACTACAGTTCTTTTATAACAACTTCTAGTTTTGCGTTAATGTGATTTAACCCTACAAATATAGTTTTGTTCAGCTGTGCAGAAACTCTGTTTTTTTTTCCATCTGCTCATTAAGTTCTCATTAGAACACCACACTTTGCTTTAAAACCCACATCTCACACCAACATGGGAAAGAGACAATTAAAGAAAAGTTTAAAATCTGCTGCATGTGTCTCCACAGTCACTATCTTCTTCTCACCTTCAGCTCTCTAATAAGATTTTCAAGTTGACATTTAGTTTTTCCTGAGGCCAAACACTTGCTGGGTGCTGTCTGCTGACTAATTGTAATAATAATTGTGGTTCCGGCTAATCTTGGCCGGAGCTCTGACCCCAGCCTGCTGTGAGCGGATTGGAGATAATGAAATAATTGCCCCTAATGCTTATTTTTTCACACCAAGCAGCTGCTGAAACCTGTACCCTCAGACAAAGAGGCATCAACAATCATTTGGTCTCCATCAGCGGCATTTTCCACATTAATTGAAATTTAGATTGTTGCTGACCCCTTGGGGTAGGCTCAGTGGAGAGGGGCTGCGTAACAAACTCTAATGGGGTGGGTTGGCTGGGAATGCCATCTATCTGTCACTGCACGTGCTTGTGTTTGTGTGGGCGTCTGGTTGTGTTTTCATAAAAAATGCAATCTCAGTCCATTTATCTTCCTCCAGCTCTGCTGCTCTTTCTGTGTAAGTATGATGAGAACACAGGTCGATGGTTTTAGCCTCACTTTTTGGAAAAATTTGTTCTGATGTGTTTTTTCCTCCTTTTTCTCAAAACAACCTGTTAATGGAACAAGTTCCTCCAGCAAGTTCCTTCAGCTGAGGCACTGCCACATGTCTGCCTCACTAGCTAATGAGAGAAGGGATGCCTGCAGCAGAAAATAACTTTCAACTCTGCATATGTCTCTTTAAGCAGTCATTTTAAGCAGCTTAAAGATTTCAGGACCGTTAATGCAGCAGAAAAGTAAACCAGGGCTGCTGTGGGAAGCTTCTACAAGACTTTAGCAGTGAACAGCTTTATATCAGCACTACAGTATCTTTCATTATTAGTTCTATCTTCCTGACAGCACGTAATGCAGATTTGTGTTGGCAAAGTGGCTTTTTGGTGTCTACTAACAGGATTTTTCTTGCTTACACTCGGCTCTCCAGGAACTCTAGAGAAAGCATGAGTGCAATTTGTTGTAAGGGACAAGAAGACAAAAGTTGTCATTGGTGTTTTGGGCAGTGTGTTTCTCAGTTGGTAGAGTGGCCGTCTGGCAACCGGAGGGCCACCAGTTCGATCCCAGCTCTGGCTGGGTTTCATTGTCGTTGTGTTCTTGGGCAAGACACTTCACTCACCTCGCCTACTGGTGGTGGTCAGAGGGACTTGGTGAGCACCGGTGCATGACATCACCACCTCTGTCAGTGTGCTCCAAGGCAGCCGAGGCTGTTATGTAGCTGATCACCGCCAGTGTGTGAATGTGTGTGCATGGATGAATGACTCCGTGCATTTACATGCACATCAGAAAACAGAATTATCTCCTTAAATCGACTAAGGTCGTTTTTTGTTATGCATGTAAACACGTTATTCCAGCTGAAGTCGAACTAGACCTAATCGAGCTAAAGCACCCAGATAATGTGGTTGTAGCTCAATTTCATCTGCATGTAAACAGCTCAGTTGAGGTAATGCTGGCTGGATGACGCTCCTCCTTCAGGAGTGACGAGATCGCAGAAGTGGGATTACAAACGAATCAGTAGTGGTAGAAGAAGATGGAAGCAAAAGCAAATGAGCAGCTTGCCAGCGCTGGGTACACGAAGATGCCCGAGCAAATTCGTGTCCGATGGAAGCGTTTAAAACAAGAGTTTTTAAACGCTAAGAAAACAACCAGCAGAACGCCGATATGAAAGATGTCGCCACCTATTGCAGTGGAGTGGAGCGAACTTCATTTAAGAGTTCAGTTTTGAAACTGACATGTAAACTAGAATAAGACTCCCAGTTCATTAACACAAGACCGACCTAGCTAGACGTAGATGGGCATGTAAACACACTGAGTGTTGTACAGCGCGTTGGGGAGAGTAGAACACTCTAGAAAGCACTTGATAAACGCAGGACATTTACAGTACTTTTTTCAGATGCTGAACATGTTGCTACCATTTCATCTTAGAAAAATAACTTCATGCACAATTCTAAGTAAATACATAATTTAGACAGCTCACTGCATTGAGGAGATAAACTGCTAGCTAGTCAACTCTCCCTTTTCCTGATTCATTTTTTATGTTTTAAGACTATTTTTGTGGGTACCTTTGGTTGTGTTAATGTTAATGACATAAAAAACACCACAGGTTTTTATTTTAGGCTGAGTGTGACATTTCAGGAATGTTGTTTTATTTTTAAACTTTTTTTAAATACTGTAAATAAACAGTCAAACCTGTTGTCCTGGTCTAATTTTTTCACATCACGTCACATTTACCATCGGGGCTAAAATGTATCTTATTTTTGTTTTTCACCAGGTGCTGCTCTATTTAAGTTCAACTGGGGCAATTAGTTTTGACAACTTAATCTAATCCAGTGGTTCTCAATTATTTTCTGTCAGACCCCCCCCCCCCCCCCCCCCCCCCCCCCCCCCCCAACCAACCCCCTCGAGCTCTTCACCCCTAGCCCATGTATGGACAATGCATGGGATGGAAAATATTTGAATTTTTGTATTTACGTCTGTTTTTTAAATAATGACCTATCTACAACAACTGTTATGTAACTGGGTTAAATTTCAAAAAATGAATGAAGATTTATATGGCTATATAAAAACAACATTAAAGAGCTAAAGTAACCAGAGAAGTGATGAGGCTGAATGCTACGTTTGGAGATGAAACCTGCACCTGCACAGAGTGAAAGGAACTACTGCTGAAGATCTCAGAAAGGAAGTAAACTATTTGAAACACCTGAAGATGAAGAGAGACTTAATCTTCTTGTCAATAGACCCTGTGCACGAGAAAATGCTAACTTTCGGGTTTGAGACCGGATATACTATCTTTTGTTTCCTGTAGCTGTATTTGACGGTCAATCCTTACTGCGAAGATGGACTAATCATGTCCAAATTACGAAAAGGAAAGGATTCAGAGGTCGCGCTAGACTTTTTGGTTTTCCGTCTTTTTGACTGACAGGGTTTTAAAAATCTGGTCATAATCTATTTTTATCCGTCACTTATTAATTTTAAAAATTATAATAATTACATTTTCAGTAGCATTATTACTCAAACACCGGGCCCATTTAGCACATAAATCCATAGGATTAGACTCTAAATGAGTCGATCAGCCAGTCATCAGATAGACATTTCTAAAAACTCCGTTTGGAGTCGAGCGCCTCGCAGCGAGGTGCAGCTCTGTGCGCTCCACGGGACTCTGATTACAGAATATTAACGTTCATTATGAGATCATGAGAGACAGTGAGAGAGGGATGAGG